>CABHPR010100309.1:1073-12660 GCA_902168415.1 Peromyscus melanophrys
TATCTTCAAATTCATAAAAGAACACATACTGGAGAGAAACCCTATGAATGTAATCAGTGTGGTAAAGCCTTTTCATGTCTGAGTTATCTTCAAAGTCATAAAAGAACACATACTGGAGAGAAACTCTATGAATGCAATCAATGTAGTAAAGTCTTTGTATGACACAGTCACCTTCACAGGCATGCAATTATACAAACTGGAGAGAAATCCACGAAAACACAGGCAATAGATAACACCACAGCAGTAATCCCCAAAGAAAAGAAGCACACACACTACCACCAAAAAATAACAGGAATGAACAAGCACTGGTCATTAATATTCCTTAATATCAATGGACCTAATTCACCTATAAAAAGACAGGCTAACAGAATGGATACAAAAGCAGGACCCATCTTTCTGCTGCATACAAAAAACACCTCAAATTCAAAGATAGACACTATCTAAGAATAAAAGGCTAGGAAAAGTCTTTTCAATCAAATTGTCTTAAGAAGCAGGCAAGTGTAGCCATCCTAATATCCAGCAAAATAGACTTTAAACTAAAATCAATGAAAAGTGATCAAGAAGGACATTACGTACTCATCACAGGAAAGATCCACCAAGATGAAGTTTCAATTCTGAACATTTATGTCCCAAACACAAGGGCACCCACAAGTGTAAAAGAATCATTACTAAAGATTAAATCACATATAAAACCTCACACATTAATAGTGGGAGACTTCAACACCCCACTCTAACCACTGGACAGGTCTATCGAATCAAAACTTAACAGAGAAATAAAGGACTTACCTGATGTTATGACTCAAATGGACTTAATCGATATCCACAGAACATTACATCCTAACAAAAAAGAATATACCTTCTTCTCAGCATCCCATGGAACCTTCTCTAAAATTGATCACATACTTGGCCACAAAGCACATCACAACAGATACAAAAAAATTGGAATAACCTCCTATGATCTATCAGACCACCATGGTTTAATGTTAGATTTCAACAACAGCAAAAACTACAGAAAGCCTCCAATCTCATGGAAACTGAATAATGCTCAACTGAATCACCAATGGGTCAAGGAAGAAATAAAGAAAAAAATTAAAGACTTCTTAGAGATCAATGAAAATGAATAAACCACATACCCAAACTTATGGGACACTATGAAAGCAGTGCTAGGAGGGAAATTCATAGCACTAAATGCCCACATAAAAAAGTTGGAGAAATCTCACACTAGTGACTTAACAGCACACCTGAAAGCTCTAGAACAAGAAGAAGCAAAGTCACTGAAGAAGAATAGATGCCAGAAAATAATCCAATTGAGGGAACAATACAAAGAATTAATGAAAGAAAGAGTTGATTCTTTTAGAAAATCAACAAGATACACAAGCCCTTATCTAAACTAACCAAAAAACAGAGAGAGCATCCAAATTAAAAAAAAATCAGAAATGAAAAGGGAAACATAACAACTAACACTGAGGAAATCCAAAAAATCATTAGGTCATACTTCAAAAACCTCTACTCCACAAAAGCAGAAAATCTAAAAGAAATGGATAATTGTCTAAATGGATAGGTACCACATACCTAAGTTAAATCAAGACCAGATACACTATTTAAATAGTGCAATATTCCCAAAGGAAATAGAATCAGTCATTAAAACTCTCCCAACCAAAACCAGCCCTGGACCAGATGGTTTCAGGGCAGAATTACACCAGATCTTCAAGGAAGAATTAATACCAATGCTCTTTAAATTGTTCCACACAATTGAATCAGAAGGAACATTACCAAACTCCTTCTATGAGGCTACAATTACCCTGATTCCCAAGCCAAACACAGATACAACAAAGAAAGAGAACTACAGACCAATCTCCCTCATAAACATTGATGCAAAAATACTCAATAAAATACTGACAAACAGACACCAAGAACACATCAAAACAATTATCCACCATGATCAAGTAGGCTTCATCCCAGGGATGCAAGGGTGGTTCAACATATGAAAGTCTGTCAAAGTAGTACACCATATAAACAGACTGAAAGAAAAAAAACACATCATCATCTCAATGGATGATGAAAAGGCATTTGACAGAATCCAACACCCTTCATGATAAAGGTCTTGGAATGATCAGGAATACAGGAAACATACCTAAACATAATAAAGGTAATTTTCAGCAAGCCAATATCAACATCAAATTAAATGGAGAGAAACTCAAAGTGATTCCACTAAAATTAGGAACAATGCAAGGCTGTCCATTCTCCCCATACTTATTCAATATGGTACTTGAAGTTGTAGCCAGAACAATAAGAGAACATAAGGAGATCAAGGGGATACAAATTTGAAAAGAAGAAGTCAAGCTTTCGCTATTTGCAGATGACATGATAGTATACATAAGTGAAACCAAAAATTCTACCAGGGAACTCCTATAGCTGATAAACTCCTTCATCAATGTAGCAGGATACAAGATTAACTCAAAAAAATCAGTAGCCCTCCTATATACAATTGACAAACAGGCTGAGAAGGAAATCAGAGATACATCACCCTTTACAATAGCCACAAATGATATAAAATACCTTGGGGTAACTCTGACTAAGCAAGTGAAGGACCTATAGGACAAGAACTTTAAGTTCCTGAAAAAAGAAATTGAAGAAGATGTCAGAAAATGGAAAGATCTCTCATGCTCATGCATAGGCAGGATTAACATAGTAAAAATGGCAATCTTACCAAAAGCAATCTACAGATTCAATGCAATCCCCATCAAAATACCAACACAATTCTTCACAGACCTGGAAAGAACAAGACTCAACTTCGTATGGAAAAACAAAAACCCCAGGATAGCCAAAAGAATCCTGTACAATAAAACAACCTCTGGAGGCATCATGATCCCTGACTTCAGGCTCTACTACAGAGCTACAGTAACAAAAACAGCTTATTACTGGCATAAAATCCTACACGTGGACCAATGGAATCCAATTGAAGATCCTGACATTAATCCACACACCTATGAACATGTAATTTTTGACAAAGAATCCAAAACTGTACAATGGAAAAAAAGAAAGCATCGTCAACAAATGGTGCTGGCCTAACTGGATGTCAACATGTAGAAGGCTGCAAATAGATCCAGATCTGTCACCGTGCACAAAACTTAAGTCCAAATGGATCAAAGACCTCAACATAAATCCAGTTACACTGAACCTGATAGAAGAGAAAGTAGGAAGTAGTCTTGAATGCATTGGTACTGGAGATCACTTTCTAAATGTAACACTAGTAGCACAGACACTGAGAGAAACAATTAATCAATGGGACCTCTTGAAACTGAGAAGCTTTTGTAGAGCAAAGGACACAGTCAACAAGACAAAGCGACAGCCTACAGAATGGGAAAAGATCTTCACCAACCCCACATCTGACAGAGGGCTGATCTCCAAAATATATAAAGAACTCAAGAAATTAGACATCCAAATGCCCACCAGTCCAATTAAGAAATGGACTACAGAGCTAAACAGAGAATTCTCAACAGAGGAAGCTCAAATGGTTGAAAGACATTTAAGGAATTGCTCAACATCCCTAATCATAAGGGAAATGCAAATTAAAATGAATCTGAGATACCACCTTACGCCTGTCAGAATGGCCAAGACCAAAAACACTGAAGACAGCTTATGCTGGAGAGGATGTGGAGCAAGGGGAAATCTCCTCCACTGTTGGTGAGAATGCAAGCTTGTACAGCCACTTTGGAAATCAATATGGTGCTGTTTTAGAAAATTGGGAATCAATCTCTCCAAAGACCCAGCTATACTACTCTTGGGCATATACCCAAGGAATGCTCAATCATACCACATGCTCAGCTATGTTCATAGCAGCATTATTTGTCATAGCCAGGACCTGGAAACAACCTAGATGCCCTTCTACTGAAGAATGTATAAATAAAATGTTGTACATGTACACAACGGTGTATTACTCAGCAGAAAAAAAATGACATCATGAGCTTTGCAGGCAAATGGATGAATGTAGAAAAAATCATCCTGAGTGATGGAACCCAGACTCAGAAAGACAAACATGGTATGGAATCACTCATAGGTGGATACTTGATGTAAAGCAAAGGATGACTAGACTGCTACTTACAACTCCAGGGAGGCTACCTAGTAAAGAGGACCCTAAGAAAGACAAGAGATCACCCAATGACAGAGATGGATGAGATCTACATGAGCAAACTGGACATGAGGGAGGGAAATGAAGGCCAAGGGTTGGGGGAAAGAGCACTTGGGGAACGGGAGATCCCAGCTGGATCAAAAACAGAGAGGGAGAACAAGGAAAGAGAGACTGTGATAGATGAAGACCCTATGGAAATAGGAAAAAGCAAAGTGCTAGAGAGGTCCCCAGATATCCACAAAGACACCTCTACAATAGACAGTGGCAATGGTCGAGAGAAAGCCCAAAGTGACCTACTCTGGTTCTCGGGTGGCCAAACACCCTGTTTTGGTAGAACTCTCATCCAATGACTGATGGAAGCATGGCCAGGCCCCAGGTGGAGCTCCGGGAGTCCAATCGGCAAGAAAGAGGAGGGATTGTATGAGCGAGAGATGTTGAGACCATGATTGGAAAAAGCACAGGGACAAATAGCCAAACTAGTGGAAACACATGAACTATGAATTAATAGCTGAGGAGGCCCCAATTGGATCAGGCCCTCTGGATAAGTGAGACAGTCGACTGATTGGGAGACCCCCAGGCAATGGGACTAGGACCTGCCTTAGTGGGTGAGCTGACTTTTTGTAGCCTGGGGCCTATGCAGGGACACTTTGCTCAGCCTGAGTGAAGGGAGGAGGGGACTGGACCTACCTCTACTGAATCTACCAAGCTGAGCTGAATCCCTAGGGGAGTGTTTGCCCTGGAAGAGATGGGAATGGGGGGTGAATTGGGGGGAGCGCGGGGTGGGATGGGAGGAGGGAAGACAGGGGAATCCGTGGCTGATATGTAAAATTAAATTCAATTATAAAATTAAAATAACAATAAAAAGATACAATTGTGTATCAAGTTGACAATGGGTACAGTTGTGATAGCTATTTTTGGTTTCCAAATTTAATACATCTGGAATTAACTGAAACTCAAAATTGGTGATGCATGCCTGTGAGGTATTTTTGCTTAATTTTAAGAGAGAAGATCCACGAGTAATCCTGATGTTTGCATTAGGAAGACATTCTTTAATCTGGATATTAATGAGGAAAAAACACCTTTAACTCAGGTATCTTGAGCCCCAAAACCCCACCTGTAATCTCAGCCAGGCCTTGTGCTGGAAGCCCATTACAGAAATGGAAGAAGGGAACATTTGCTCTTTAGCTGCTTGCTCTCACCTTGCTAGCAAGTCCATTCCTTCACTGGCATTGGAGCCAACTACTTTGGGATTCCACACTATACTACTGATGGGCTGAGACTTCAAGCGTAGTGGACTGTGCAACTACTGGATTCTTGGACATTGTCATCATAGCCAGCCATGGTTGAATTAGCTGGACTACATACAGCTTGTAAGTCATTCTAAAAAGTAACCTCTAGTAAATGTAGAAATTCATTCAATAAGTTGTTACCCCAAAGAACCCTAACCAATGCACCAAAGAGGTATATGACTTTTAGAGAAGTTTGGGCCTCACAACAGCCATATCTCAGTTATAAATTCCACATGGTCACATTCCCTTAACCTGTTTTTTAGGTGATACTTTGATGCTGGCCTACAAGGTTTCTATAGCTTCTGGGCAAGAAAGTAAAATAACAAAATCTGAAATTTCTCAAATGGAACACACAGTTACTAATTAAATGAGGAATTATATGAGATGGGGAGGTTCTAGCTTAAGTGAGGGATGAAAAACAAGATGTCTTAGCTTCTGTGGGCCAAGACCTGGCACACATACACACACACACACACACACACACACACACCCTACCATCCACATGAAGACCAGAGAGTAGCTTCTTTTTACCCCTGATGTGACAGTTCCAGTCTGGAGACCCACAGGATAACTTCCTTTACACACCAAATCTCTGCCTCACTCTCAGTCTCAAAAGTCAGATCTATTCCAGAGGAGCTTCACCAGAGTAAATCAGTCTCTGGAAGAACTTTCTCAATATAACCTGAGATCTGCTGTGGTAACAGAGCAGCTTCAACCACTTCCCCTTTTTTAGTTTTGCACAGAATCACTCTGCACCAGAGACATGTGCCCTTGATGCAGGCTCCATCCACTCCATCTAGTCATGAGGTTCTTTCCATCATTGCTTATCTGGACCATTAAGAGGGATTCCTCATCCTACCTCTACCCCCAGGAGGGTCTTCTCAATTTTGCATTTCATCAGAAAGGCTTAATAGGTATTGTCAACCTAGAAGAGATCTAGGAAATCTGTTCCATTCTGACAGTCAGTGAGACTGGGGAAGGATCCTGAACCTATGAGAACCCTGAATGGATGTGTGGCAGCCTAAGACAATTAGCATGCCTGTCCCTACAGTTTTCAAGAAACTTCAGTCTTTGGTTGGGAGTGATCCAATCCACCTAATACAGCACACATGGCTTGGAAGACAAAGGTCAATTGCAGGGACTATGGAGATGGCTCATCTATTAAGAGCATTTATTGCTGTCTCAGAAGACCCACAGGACAGTTAACGAACCTCTTTAACTTAAATTCCAGGTGGACCCTGTCCTCACCTGGCCTCTTTGGGAATTGCATGTATGGTAGCAAAACACCCATAAGTATAAAGAAAAGCACCACAAAATATCCTAAATTCTCTTGCAGGAAATCAATTCTGCTGTTCAGTTATCACTCATGTTGTATTTCAAAAAAAGCAGAGGTAGATTACTTTTTACTTCCTTATTTCCTTTATACAAGTCTAATGAATGTTCTCATTTCCTGAGAGGCCTGGAACAATATACTTGTGTTTGACTTTAATTTGGTCTACATGATGATTTTGTGAACATGTGTGTACAGTGTACCACATTTTACTGGTAGCTAAATATATGACCTCAAGGATACAATATGTCTAATTTTTCTATTATGTAGTGGGTATCCATGAGGTAGGCTATACCACCAACATCCAAGTTGCCATCCCCCTGTATAGCCCTGAGGCCTATGGCTCAGAAATCCTTGGGCAGTCTGAGCTTCCTGGAACTTAATGAGATACATCCAAGCCAGTGAGTTCTGGGTTTACAGGATTGTGAAACCTCATGTACTAAAGAAGAGGCTTAGAGTGAAAAGTTTGAAATTTATTTTATTCATAAAAATACATTCATTTTACTCAATGGGGGTTTTCAAAACAGCAGTCATTATATACAGTGTATAGCCTTAGCAAACTATTAAAACAATGACAAGAAGAAAAGCAATAACAAAAATTAACCCAACCTTAAACAAAAATGAAGAAAACCAAAAAGCAAAGAATAAACATCCCAAGATATAAAACAAAAAAATGAAAGAAATATCAGTTTCCTTTCTAATTTCATTATGGAAGAGCAAAAGAAGTAAGGAACTGGCTTATTCTCTATAGTAAATTATCTTCAGCAACACTTGCCCATGACATGGCATCAGCTTCTGCACTGCACTAGAGAGAATCTTATGTTTTTGGTGTGGTCTGTCTGGATGGCAGTGTGACATTAACACCGTCTTCCTTGACAGAATTCCCATCACATATGGAGTCAGGGTTCTTAGTAATTTGTGTTGTGTTCTCTGTGTATTAGACTTGTTTCTGACACAAACTTTTCCAAGGATAGTGAGCCAACAGATGTGGATCTCATTGTGCCTTCATTCCCTGATGGTAGGTTGATATTTGCCTCACTAGTGAGTTCACAGCTGAAAAGTGGTGGCATTTTCTGAGGAGGCCTGGAACCTGGAGTGTAGAATGTCATGCCTTCAAGGTGTTTCTGGCTTCTTCCAGCCTTCTCAGTATTCTTAACAGGTGCTGTCAGGGAAAATCAGTAAAGAAAATATGATTCAGAAACAGTTTGGCTGTGCACATGGCAAGAAAATCAGGACCTATTTATCCCTAGTAAACAAAAGTTAAGGAAGGAAACACACCCCATGAATTGCCTGGCTGCTGGGGATGGGGCTCAATGGTGGCTGGCTGACTTGCCTGAGACATAGTTTTTCTGCTTCATTAGCTCCATCTGCAGGAGGCTCTCATCCTGGGCTGTGGTCTGCTTCAGTTTCTGCTGGAGGTTTTCAAACCTAGGGGAGGGAGCCAGTTGGGGCACAAGCCTGGTGAGGACCTGCCATGTTATCTTTTGAGCCCCCACCAGATCTACTCAGCTAGACAATCAAGCAGTACCTTTCAGCTGAGTTCATTCTCTGCTTCTCCAAGGGAAAAGGGTCAGAGAGCTACTGGGCAGGATTTTTTTCTCATCTTTTAAAAACTACTAGACTTGAACTGGAAAATACACACTGTGCTGGATTAGAAAAAACAGCATTTTTTCCAGCAGTCAAAAGACATCGTTTTGGAGAAATATCAGTATGACAAGGTGTGAGGCACTAGTCAGGAATGATGTAACTGGCCTTGATTAGATACCAGGTGAATGTGAACCTCCTGGAATACTCTATGCCTGCCCTCCAGTGAAGCCTACGCAGCAATGCAGAGAAGGCTCTGATTATTCCTACATCTCAGAACCCTGCATGGAATTAACTTGTCAACTCCTACTCTGTTTAGGACCAGAGTAAATCTTCTCATGAGAAACTGATAAAGACAGCAGAGGGCCAGCAATCAGCAGGAGGCTGCTGTTGCAAATCTGCCAAAGGGTAGACACTTATCTCTAAACATAATGTTCATGATGGAAAATAAAGTTGCAGGAGGACACACTTTCCTTCAAGGTTGATGATCCCCTCTAGGTTTCTGGCTACCATGGGAATATGTTGGAGAGATCTAATCTAAGAGATGAGATACTCAGATCATACTAGAGGACTCAGAATGGAAGAAGAGGACACAATCTCCATAGGATCGAGGAGAAAGCATATTGCTTCCTGGACATAAGTTCCTGTTGACTGAGCCAGCAATGACACTCTGAGGTGTTCTTTCCCTGGCTGTGGCAGGAAGCTTTGCCAATTGAACAGAAACTCAAAGAGGACAGAGATCCAGGTACAGCGGACCCACTTGGATCCCCCTGCTTCCGGAAGCCTGGGCTCCTACCTCATCTGGGACACAGTGAAGTGATGCTGCAGCTTTACTGCCAAGTCCCTTTGCCGGATGAGCAGCTCCTTCTGCTTCAGCAGGGACTGAAGATTTTCCTCAAGTCTTTGATGTTCCTGTTCATTAGAAGATTGTGTTTTTAGGAGAGGGTTTCCTGCACTCCTGTACATACAGAAACATGCACACACACGCGCGCGCGCGCACACACACACACACACTTGAACACACACATGTACATGGATGCACACATACAAGCACACACATTGCATTCATGTTTAGTTTCCAAGATAACACTATTGTAAGACAAGATCACCTGGGATGATATGAGAAGAAAGTGTCCTTTCATTAACCCACACCTTCTCTACCCATATTCCAGCCCAGAGTCAGGAAAACACAGGATGCTCTGAACATTGGGATGTGCAGAAGATTGTGTAATTTTACTCTGTTTTGATAATTTTTCATTTTATTTTTACTTAATATGTGCAGGTATTCTGCCTGCCTGTGTGTCTGTATAACACATGCATGCCTGGTGACCTGGGAGAAGAACTCAGTGTGCAGATCAGTCAATGTAGTGCTTGCCTTGTAAACCTCTACACAGACAGGTGAACCACAGGGTTCTTGACCAGTAATCCAAGCTCTCCAGGCAGGTTTCCCAGTCTGTTCATTGAAGGCTTAGTTCCCCAGCACAAGACCACTGTATGGCACTCACCAGACCCTTTCTCTCACACTATCCCTGTTCCTGCAAGGAGGGCAGCTTCCTCCTAAAGAAGCTCTCTAAACCACAGGTTGCCTCAATTTAGTCTCAAAGCAAATAGTCAGAAAACTAGAAAATCTCTAAAACCAGGAATCTATATTAACCTTTCCTCCAAGTAAGATGATTGTGTCAGGGATTTCTTTGAGTGACAGAAGGTTGACTAACTCACAGCCAAATGATTGCATGTATTATTCCATGCTTAACAATATTCCATGGACCACATTGTACATTATCCCTCATCAATGAAAGGCATCTGAATAGTTTCTACCTGGAGGTGTTCTGATGAGTCCTGCTGTAACCCTGTTGTCCCCAATATTCTCTGTAGACACCTACTTTACATTCTGAATCAATGGTGCATCCGGAGTCTGCAGTTCAACTTTCTGAATAATTGTACATAGCTTCTCACAGGGCTGCACCATTTTACACTACTAGCAATGTATGGTAGGCCTCATTTCTCCCAACCTTCCATCAGGCCAATTTTCACTCAGTATGAAGAAGTTTGTAATAAAAGCAGTTTCTGAATGCTGCAGACACAATATGGAGTGGGTGCTTTAGAGTATGGTGAGTCTAAGGGGTGCACTGAGACAGCCTCTTCTCACACCTCAGCATAGCTGTGGGACTTCTGCTGGGCTGAGATGCAGTCACAAGCACCTCTGCAGTTCAGAATTTCTCAGAGAATAAAGTCCATGCCAAGCTCCAAGGACAAGGTTAGCTGAACCAAGATGAGGCAAAGGTGAAAGGAAAATGTCAGCAGGTGATGAGGAGAAGAACAAAACAGGATGCAGGGAAGTCATCAGTGGTCAGCCACCATTCCCCCAGAGCAGAAAAGGACACAAACCCTCAGGCAGCCTTTCCTGCCTCTCAGTAGCCTCTTTCTCACCGTCATCGACCCCATTACTTTGTTTTTCTCCCAAGGATTGCTTTGCAGATAAATAATTCTGCCTCTTCAAAGACCTGAAAAACGTTTAGCTTGCATCATTTTTTTTTTGTCTTTCATTGTAGTTAGCTTTGTGGACATGCAGAGTGATGGGCAGGTGCATCTCTTCTTTGACAGATGCAAAGTTTTACTAACCAGATTAGGCACAGTACTTTCTCTTTTAAATCTGTGTCCATCATTCTTAAAGATGATCCCCAAACAAAGACCTGGGACTATTCCAAAGACATATCAACACCTGATTTTTGACAAAGAAGCTAAAATTATTCAATGAAAAAAAGAAAGCGCCTTCAACAAATGGTGCTGGCCTAACTGTAGGTTGACACATGCAAGAATGTAAATTGATCCATTACCTATGCCCATGCACAAAACTCAAGTCCAAATGGATTAAAGACCTCAACATAAATCCAGTTACACTAAACCTGATAGAAGAGAATTAGCACAGACACTGAGAGCAACAATAAAGAATTGAGACTGCTTGCAACTGAGAAGTTTCTGTAAGGCAAAGGACAGGGTCAACAATACAAAAATGAGAGCTAACAGAATGGGAAAATATCTTCACCAACCCACATCTGACAGAGGGCTGATCTCCAAAATATATAAACAACTCAAGAAACTAGACATCAAAATACCAAATAATACAACTTAAAAAAAATGGGGTACAGAACTAAACAGAGAATTCACAACAGAAGAATATTAAATGGCCAAAAGACATTTAAGGAAATGCTCAAAATGCTTAGCCATCAGGGAAATGCAAATCAAAATGAC
>CABHPR010100310.1:0-19736 GCA_902168415.1 Peromyscus melanophrys
TCCATCCATCCATCCATCCATCCATCCATCCATCCATCCATCTATCCACCTACCCATCCACCCATCCATCCACATACTCATCCATCCACTTATCCACCCACACATTCATCCACATACCCACCCACCCATCATCCACTCCTCTATCCATTCACCCATCCACATCCACCCATCCTTCCATTCACTCACACATCTATCCACTCATTCATGCTCTTATATACCCACCCATTCACTGATCCACTCACACACTCATCCTTTCATCTACCCACCCATCCACTGATCCATCCACTTATACATCTGCTCACACACCCATCCACCTATCCATCCATTCACCCACACATCCATCACCTGTGATGTACTCACTGATATGGTGGTACCTGGAGTCTACTCCATAGCTAGGAACTATAGTTCCCTGTGGTGTCCTCAACATCTGCAACCATACCTGACACATAGCAATCACTCTGTGGAAATGTACTTGTGTTATGACTGGATGGGCAAATGGAAAAACAGATAGGTGGATAGATGCATGCGTGGATGGGTGGGTGATGATGGATAGATGGATGGATGCATACATGCATGGGTTGATGCCTGGGTGGCTAGATGTATGTTGGATGGGTGGGTAGATGGGTGGGTGGGTGAGTGAATGGATAGAGAGATGAATTGGTAGGTGGACTGATTGGTTATTAATGAGTGGACATGGGTGGGCTGGCAGATGGATGAGTGGTAAGTGGGTAGGTGAATGGATGATAGATAGATAGAAGATAATAATGAATGGACATGGGTAACTGGCCAGATGGATGAATGGTAAGAGGGTAGGTAGATGGACAATAGATAGATAGAGGGAGAGAGAGAGAGATGAATGAATGAATCAATGGTGAAGGAAGGAATGGAAGAGTAGCTGGGTCAGATGGAAAAGCAATGTGGCTTGGTCACTCTAGTTCTGTGTAGGACAATCCCTTCTTCACTAAGAGCAATTGTCTGCCATCACTCCTGGTGGCTTCCCAATAAACCCATTCCCACGCTGCAGGCTAGACTCATTGGGCCATATGGGCTCAGGTCTCCAGCAACTGCAGATATCAGTGGAACCTCACTTTCTCCCTCTGCAGGGCCTGATAAGGCAACTGGTTCTGCTGCCAGGCTCAGATGCCACCCCAAGGCTGTGTCCCAGCAGGAACGCCAGGCTGGCTGAGCTGTCCATCCCCCAGGTGCTGAAGAGACTCACAGAGAAGCCTGATGATAATGAGGTGCTGAAATATCCCTATGGTTAGTAGGCGGGGCTTGCTTCCCACCCCAGCAACATCTGAGAGCACAGGCTCCTTTCTCAACCTTTCCAGTGTGTATCTCTCAGCCGCAGAAGGGCAGTTGTCACTCAGGGCCATCAGAAAGGCCAGAACCACTAACCTGTCCCTCCCTTGAGGGCTGTGCTTGTATAGCCTACAGGCAGATCATGTGCCTTTCTTGGTCTCCTGGGCAGATGGTAGACATGGCTCACATCAGGAAGGCTACCTCGTCTGGATCACTGGCCAGCAATTGCCCATATCTCCCAGCCTCTCCCTCCAGCTTATCCCAAAGCCCAGTCCACACCAAGACCTAGCTCTGTTTCCCACCAGCCCTCCAACCCATGGCATCTCCTGGATATGCTTTCTCTGATTCATATCTGCTCCATCCTAATGTTGGATTGCAATGTCGAGCCACTTATTAAAATCATACCCCCAACTGTACAGAGTCTGAGAGTCCCTCCCCAACTCCCCATATACCCCTGCTCTGTGGAAAGAAGATGAGGCGAAGGACAGCCTGGTCCCCAAGCTTATGATTCTCACATAATAAATAATAGAAGTTCCCATTCAAATATATCGGGCATTTAGGTTTTACTGTGTTACATCGCTGCCTGATGCTGATGGAGCTGTCCCCATAAAGCCAGGAGGCCTGGCATGAGACCAGCGTTGGTACCAATGGTGGTGAGATCAAAACTCAGACCCAAGAATACTGCCCATAGCTTAGCTCCTGCTGCTGAGAAGAGGCAGGCTCCCAGGGAAGAGTAGAGAAGTGTATGGCTATTGAGGATGTCCATGGGGTGACAGCAAAGGGACAGAGAGACAGGCCCTCCAGGTAGAAGGTGGGTGTGGTCAGCCAGCCACATAGGAAGCATTACACCTGGGACCTCAGCGGTGCCCATCCTATGTCCAGTGTCCTGTGCTGTCTGGGGCTCCCTTCAGCCACATAGAAAGGTAAAGACAGGACCACTGGGCTTGGACCCCTTGCACAGAGTTCTTATCTCGGGAGTCCTGATATGCCAGACACTGTTGCCTGGTCTTCCCCACAGAAGCCGACATGAAAGTAACCCTGGGATCCCGGCCGCCGTGCACCAAGGCACGGGGTGTCCAGTTCTGGTTTGATGCTGCCCGAAAGGGGCTCTACCTGTGTGCGGACAGCGAGTGGGTCTCCGTGTTGACAGGTGAGGCTGGACCCAGAATTTACATCCTAAGCACACAGAGCAGCTGGATGTATCTCCATTAGGAAAAGGCTACCATAAAAGGCTTAGCGTCCCATCCATCTGTAAGGGCCACTTCAGAGAGTAGAAAGTCACCACTCCAGTAATAACATCTGAAGCAGGTGGCCACCAGAACAGCCCAGGCAAGCCAGGATGTCTCCCTCCCTAGAATAGGCATGCCCATCCCCAGAGCTATTCTCGGAACTCTAGCAAGTGTGGCAAACCTGTGTGTTCAACCCAGAAATAGGTATATCCTGAGTTTGCCATGAGGGTCGCATGGCCGGCTTCTCTCAGTAACCCTTCCCTGATAGATAGCAGAAAGAGAGTGCAGCACAGACACTCAGACCTCCTTTTTGTCCTCTTTGAGTCTGGGGCCACACAGGCCCCAAAGCCCCTAGTGAACAGGAGCAGCCTCCCTTTGATGGTCCTTTCCCAAGAGGGTAAAATGGGGCTCCATCTCCTTCATAAATTCCAGGGCCCTGGACACAAGCCTAGGAGCCAAGTCATGGCAGGGTCCCAAAAGCCACTCCCAGGAGAACCCCCAGCTCCATTCCTATGCACACTGACTAGGTCCCCATCCTCCCATTCCAAGCCAAGACCAAGCTGGACTACGTAGAAGAACATCAGAGTCTGCACACCAACTCAGAGACCCTGGGCATCGAAGTGTTCAACATCCCCGGTGTGGGACTCTTCGCAGCTACAGCCAATCGGAAGGCTAGATCAGCTATCTATAAATGGACAGATGGGAAATTTGTGTCCTATCAGAACATCGCCACACACCAGGCACAGTCGTGGCGACATTTCACCATTGGGAAAAAGGCAAGTCTCTACAGGTGACTTCCCCTTCCTTGTGGATGGGTACCTCCATGGGGTCCACAGGCCGGAACTCTGCAAGTCAGTGCATCTCTCAGGGTTCCAAGCCCTTGCTAAGTGGTGGGGGTGAGGGGATGCTCAAAGTCATAGGCTGTAAGAGTGTGCCCATAAGGAGCCTGCTCAGCTTCCCACAACGCAGAAGTGGTACCAGCTTGAAAGTCTGGCTGGTCCTGTGCTAACTCACTACAAATCAAAAGTGCTAAGATTGCAGCCAGGAATATGGCTTGGTTGGTAGAGTGCTTGCCTAGCATGCACACATCCTTGAGTTTGGTCCCCAGCACTGCATAAACTGGGTGTGATGTCTCACACTTACAATCCTAGCACTCAGAGAATGGAGGCAGGAGGATCAGAAGTTCAAACACCATCCTCAGCTACATAGAGAGTTTGAGGCCAGCCTGGGCTACATGAGACCCTGTTTCAAAAAACACTAACTGTTGGAGTGACCTCCCTGGGCCAGTCGTAACACAGATAGCATTGCAAAGTGAGTATCTTACTTCTCACCCTACCATGCTGGCCACACAGGATGCATAAGTGGATGTTAGTAGCAGGTCCCCGGAGGTCAAGGGCCTGAGAGTTGGTCACAGGCAGTTCCTTCCACCTGGGCTGCAGTGAGCAGAGGACCTGTTCAAGGAGAGGGCATTGGTACCACAACAGGAGAAAGGAATGTTTTCTTCCCAATTCCTGCAGCCTGCATGGCAGGACATTGTCCTGGAGACAGTGTTGTATGGCTATCTCCAAGGGCTCTGGCCCAGCAGAGGGCCCATGCCAGACACTGGGGACAAAACAGGTAAAGCCTGCTGTCTCCCAACAGAGACACGTGTCCAGGTTCAGAGTGGCAGAAGTGTTACCAGTTGATTATTTCCTAATGACATCTGAAAGCTTTTCATTTTCTCTGTGATTTAAAAAAAACAAAAAAGCTATTTTAGCATTCAAGAAATATTGGAAAACAGAAAAACAAGGGAAGAAAACATTTTGACCCTAAATGAATGCATGCTCTCATTTGCATATGGGCAATGCGCACACATCATTCGTGAACTGAAAACCATGCCTTCTGTCCTCGGGAAAGCCACACAACCACGCAACATAGAGCACTGAGCGTGTCCCATTAACAGCACTTGGGTGTTTACTCGATCTGGCCCCGTACCCTTCCCTGTGGATGTGGGAGAGACACTGAGGTTCAGAATCCTGTAGATGGGCTCCTGGTCTGGTGCCAACCAAGGATAATGTTTCTGTTCCAGATCTTCCTGGCCGTGGCTAACTTTGGGCCAAATGAAAGGGGTCAAGAGTTCTCAGTCATCTATAAGTGGAGCCCCAGAAAGCTGAAGTTCACCCTTTACCAGAGGATCGCCACCCACAGTGCCCGTGACTGGGAGGCCTTTAAGGTGGATGGAGAGCACTTCCTGGTGGTAGCCAACCACCGAGAAGGTAAGACACATGTGACCTTTGACCTGGAAGGAAATCATTCCATAGTCTGGGTGCAAGGGTGGATTTTCATCTCATTAAAAAAATATTAAGCTGGGGTTGGGAAATGGCTCTGTGAGTAAGTGCTTGTCTTACAAGCATAAGAGCCTGGGTTTGACATTCAGAACTTTAGACAAATGGCTGAACATGCCTTTGTAATGCCAGCATAGGGCAGAGGGTCCCAGGGATTCACTGCAGCCAGTATAGCCTGATTGGTGATTCCCAGGCCACTGAGAGGCGTTCTCTGAAAAAGACAAGGTGGACAGTGTCCCTAAGGAATGACACTGGAGATTGGCTTCTAGCCTCCACATGGACGTGACACACATACATATATACCGCACCCCCACACACACACACACACGTGTACCCACACACAAACACTAAGTCATGCGTGACCCATTTCCTGCAACTTACCCCTGAAATGTGTGGTCAGAGGTAGTCCCCATAAACTCCATCACAACTGCAGTCCACCTAGGTTAGGAGAGCAGGAAAGCCATGTGGTTCCTGCCCACCAGAGAAGCCACTGAACCCCAGTTTGGACTGTATCCAGCAACTTCCCTCCTAATTTTGAGGTGGAGTCACCACAGCTAGCAGATGGCCTACTGACCATAAGCCAAGACAGTAGAAGCAGCATTAATGTCGATGGGTGTGTGGCCCGCGAGGGAGCCAGTTCGGAAGCTGCCCCTGCCGCTGCTTCCCTAAGAGCCAGCTCAGCATTCTGTCAGAAAAGACATCAGGTGGCACAGCCTGGGAGGGCTGGGAAATCTGGTGTCTGAGTGAGGCTCTTGCCATGATGGTAGCTAAGTTGCCTCAATCCTGGAACTCCAAGGATGGACTGTCTCAGGAGCGGCTATAGGGTTGCTGAGTCATCTCTCCAGAGACTTCATAGCTCAGTATCCACCCAAGTGTGAAGCACACCAGACAGCCTGGGGGTGAAGACCCCCAACAACAGAGTACCCCACAGGGTGAGTGCTCCAGCAGGCACTGAAGAGGAAGATCATGGGGAAGACCTTCAAGGAAAGGCCATGGGAGAGGAGCCCCAGGGGTCTCCTCTAGGGAACACCATGAAGGGAAGGATCATAGGGGAGGGCCTCCAGAGAACACCACAGGAGAGGCATCCAAGGAGCATCATGGGGGAGGGCCTCCTGAGGACACCACAGGAGATGCATCCAAGGAGTATCATGGGGGAGGGCCTCCAGAGAGCACCACAAGGGGGCGTTTCTGGAGAGCATCAAGAGGGAGAAATGCCTGGGGAGCACTCATTATTCATGGAAGACTTCCAGGGACACCATGGGAGAGAAGTTTCAGACAAAGAGAGAGTGATGTGAGAAAGTCTGACCTATTAGGGCAGGAAAGAGCCAAGGCAGGAAGTGAGCAGGGCTTAGATGGTGGAAGGCCAGTGCAGGCCTGTGGGCCATCTGGACCCACAGGCTTTCTCTTCTGGGAACAGCAGGCATGCAGAATGGAGGCATGTTACCCAGAGGCTGGATGACAGAGGTTGCCTGAGGGGTGGGGCAAGGGAGGGCCTTGGGTATATAGGAAATATTCATACAGCATGCAAGCAGCTGTGAAACCTAGGGAACAGCCCCCCTCCCCCAGCACTGACCTTGGTTCCAGGGGACAACCACAACATCGACAGCGTGGTCTACAGGTGGAACCCCAGCAGCCAGCTCTTTGAAGCCAACCAGTCTATTGCCACGTCCGGTGCCTATGACTGGGAGTTCTTCACCGTGGGGCCCTACTCCTTCCTCGTGGTGGCCAACACCTTCAATGGCACCTCCACCCAGGTGCACTCCCACCTGTACATCTGGCTTGTCGGCGCCTTCCAGCTCTTCCAGTCATTTCTGGTAAGGAGCCTGAGTTCTCTAGCACAAGACGCCACAGACACCCGATCTGCGCGGCATGTGCCTGCTGGGAGGGGTCACCCAGGGCCAGGGCTACGTGAAAGACAGCATAGTGCGGCCCTGACCCCAGTGCCCGAGTGCCTGTCCCTTCTGTATGCTACATCTTCCTGGGTGGTCTGGGCCCTCAACTGTTTCCATAGCCCCCAGTGCTCCTGAGGAAAGCCTGGGTGTGGGCTGAGTCTGGGCTGTTGAGGAGGATAACCAGGGTGCCCACAGCAGTCCTCTCCAGGGGCCACAACTCCCCTGATCAGTCAGTGTCTGTGGGTCTCCAGGTCTCTGGTGTAGCGAGGCAACTTGGCTCTGACTGGGGTTGAGGGGATCGGGTGGAGACAGACATAGTGTCTATCCCCTTTTGACCTTGAAGGCCCTTGGCTGGTCCCACCACCCCTGGTGGCAAAAATCTCTGAGTATTTAGTTTTGTGGCACAGACAGTTTTAGGTCACGGTCTGATCATGTGAGCGGCACTGAATAGCAACAGCTTTGCCAAGAATAGCAGAAGCTTCCAGCTTCCAACCTTAGTGGGGGGCCGAGGCACAGCCAGAGGCCAGCAACCACTCTGCATTTAGCGCAGGATCAAAGCAAAACCCTGAGCCCAGGGCAAGCTGGGCTGTGTGTTGTAGAGGGGAGGGAGGGGCACGGCGGGAACAGAGCAGCCCAGGGCACAGAGGCAGATGCAGCTTGAAGCCACCAGGGCATCCCAGGGGAAGCCGCAGATAGGGCAGACTGGCTCAGCCCTGCCCAAGCTGCAGGCTGCCCTTACAAGCAGCTTTCCCCCACATCTTTTTGACTCCTCAGAACCCACGGAAGTCCACTTTCATGTTTTGCCAATAGTCTCTCTTCTTTTGCTTAAATCCTTTCAGCCCTGGAGATGCTTTAATACGACGTTTACCATTTGCATTTTGCAATGTCACGAACATGAGCTTTGAAGCTAACCAAACTGCATATTCTGAATGTACCTGCAAGCTGTGGGGACACACCCGCCTCTGCAGGGCATGCCTTTCTGGAAGGGTCTGTGGCGCAGGGACTCAAACCAAGCAGGCTCCCATCTGTAGGGCAGGCACTCCCGGGGTACCATGGGTAAATGCAGTGGTTCAAAGGGAGGCTTCAGGCATTAGGGATTTTACAGTCCAGGGCTGGGTAAGCAGGGACTGGCTGCTGGGGTAGGGTTGGGGGCCAGTTAGGATGGTGGGGTAAGAGATGCTTTAGGGGACATTCCTTAGCCACACCCTCCGGTCTCTCAAGCCTCTCATCAGAAATTCCAGATTTCTCTTAGAGCAGAGACACAGTCTCCCGTGATTGGGCCCTTGGTCCATTGGTCATTGCTTCAACAGACTACCTGAGGTGAGGTGATTTATAAACAAAGGAAGTTTATTTGGCTCACTGGTCTGGAGGTGGGGTGTTCAAGAGCATGAGCATGCCTCTGCCCGGCTTTTGGCAAGAGCAAAGTGCTGCCTCCACACAGTGCAGAAAGTGGAGGGGTGAGCGGGTACAGTTGGCAAACACAAAGCAGGAGGGCTACCACACTGCATACCAGCATGCTCTCAGGGCTGCTAACCTATCCTCAAGAGCACGAACACTCACTTTGCCCATGACCCAGACAGGCTAGGCCTCATCTTCCCAGCGACATGGGGTTCCAAACCTCCATGAGAGTTTATGGGGACATACCACGTTCAAGCCATAGCAGCCATGAGACAAAGGCTTCCTGGTAGAGCAGGAGTGGCCTAGCAGGGGATGCTGATAGACACCCAAGAGACTGAGTGACATTCGCTGCTCGTGGGAGTAGAAGCAGACACCAGGAGAGGGTACCCGGCTGGGTCTCGGGTTCCCTGGGGCTAGAGGAGGGCAGAGGTTAAGCAAGGGAGAAACCTTGGGTCCAGGACTGGTGAGCGGTGAAGTCAGAGCTGTCCAGGGAGCCACTAGAGCAGAGATGGGGTGTGGCATGAAGCCTGTGCTGGTGAGAAGCAAGAAGAGCAAGGCCCACAGAGACATGGGAGACAGAAAAGACACACCACCTCCCATCTTCTCCTGCCTGGGCCTCAGAAAGGGCAGGAGAGAACCCACACACACAAACATGCTTTCGCATGCACGTTCATATACATGCATGCTGACACAGGCTCATGTGAACACTGTTGAGGCCCCCTGTGCCCACATGGTTTCTTCTACACATTTTCCTTCTCATGAAGCTGTGCCCCTCTCCCCGCCCCCCCCACCACACCCCGCCACACCCAGGAGCTTGCAGCCAGTGATACTGTCATTTTGTACCAAGGACAAGGGGAAGACCCTCCCTATCACCAAATGTTCCGCACTAGGTCACAGAGCTCAAACAAGGGACAGTGTCAGCCAAGTCCTTAGCATCTCCAGTCCTTTGCCCCAGATCAGCAATCCCAAAAGGCAGCAAGGCCAGGACCCTAGTTTTCCATTTGCTTGCCTGGAGGGTTCTAGAGTAGGTCTTGCAATCAAAGTATGCTCTGGGGACTAGACTAGGGTGTGTCCCAGCAGTGGAGAGCTTGCCTAGCACACTCAGGCCCTGGGTTCAATCCCCAGCCATGCAAAACAAAATCAAACCAACACCACACTGCCACCAAGCAGGTGGAAAGCACACGGGCCAGTCACACAAGCCTCAGAGCTGACGTGCCGTGCAGGTGGGATTTTGCTTCTGGGTTTGCGAAAGGCTTTTTGGTCTAGCAGCCTCCATGCTCTATGGTTTGGAAACTGTCCATAAGGAATGTGAGACCAGGACAAGGACGACAGCTGCTACCCGGTCGGCAGGAGCAGATAATGACATCATCAGACATGATGTCAATGTGATGCTATGTGAATCCTGAAGGTTAGTTAGGACCATTGCTCCCAGATACTTGCATGTGCACACAAAGGTATTTGTGCATGAACACATGCCCCATCATGGACACCCCTAAGGCCTGGCCTCAAGTGTGCTTCCCTGCCTTGGTTTCCTTGTCTGTGAAGTAAGTATGGTGTGAGAGCATCCCTCAGAGGTAAGCAGTACCTGGATGGCCTTCAGGAGATGCTGCTCTGGGCTACGTAAACACTTCAACACACCTGTGACTTCTGCATTCACTGAGACAGAAACTGGCTGTGGCCCTTGCAGGTTGGAAAAGCACCAGATTTGGAGGATACCTCTGTGGTCAGGCAAGAACACAGGGGTGGGGCATGGGACACTAGGAATTGGCCGGGCAATGTGCTGTGCTCAGGGATCTCAGAAGTACATCTTCCTGTAGCCTTGGGTGCCCGCCTGAGCTGACTGTCCACAGTGAGGGGTCAGTACCCCCAGGACCACTGATTGACTGTCCTCCCCAAGCAGCTAGGGAAGCCCTGGCCATGCATTGACCTTCTCTCCTCTCCTGGCACTCCTGGACCACAGAAGCATCCTCATTCTTTTCCCATCAAAGCCAGGCCCAGAGGCTCTTTTGTCCAGCAACTAATCCACTGATGGCTGAGTGCCTACCCACCCTAATGGAAGTTGTGGGATGCCAGGTGCTCCTGGCAGCAGCTCCTAGAAGTGCCGTTATCCTGCCAAGGTACTCCAGTGGCATACACCCAATGCCTGGACAACAGGCGGCTCTCTGGGGGAATTCCCATCCCGGAGGATATCTGGTCACCTGAGCTCTTGTGTTAGATGGGCTTGGGTGAAATGGTCTGATGGTGGGGTTCTTCATTCCCTGACATTCTGGGAATACAGGAGCAACCTAAGCCACAGCCTATGACGTATCCTGCAGCTGCCCTCTCACCTCTGAATGGGAGGGGCTTACAGAGGGGGCAATGTGGGCTTCCCCAGGAGGGGCTTCTGGCAGTCAGACCTGGGAATCTAGCCAGCCAGTGACTAGTCAGCTGCAAACCAGCTACCTCGCCAGCTAAGGGCTCAGAGCTTGAGTCAAGCAGGGTCATTGCAAGTCTCTACCAGTCCAGTCTGTGCCTGACGTTATCCAGGAATAACGTGAATTTCAGATAAATAATAATAATAATAATAATAATAATAATAATAATAATAATTTATAGGATTATGTCCCAACTATTGTGTGAGATACATGGAGAATAGAGTATCATTCCTCAAGTACCTGAAATTTAGGTGTGGGGCGGTGCGCCCACATCTGCTAAGTCAGCACCGTGGTCCTGACTGGGCTCAGAGAGGATTGGGGCTCAAGCTGCCTCTGAGCTCCAAATGCCAGGGCACACAGCAGGCCTTGTGTCTCTCATGCCCTAGGGACACAGCAGGTTCTCCAAGAGGTGACTGAAGACCCTGTCCCAGCCCCTGCCAGCAGGGTGAGCCTCACATATCCCATGATGCCATGCTCACCTCTCACACACCTTCCTAGTTCCTATGGGTTTCAGGGCTTCTGGCTGTCACCTTCTTCATGCTCAAAAGCTTTCTCTATCTCCCCCAACCCCTCCTCCCTTCTTCCCTCTGCTCCCCACATGCTCTGTGGGTATCCTGCTATCTTTGCCACCCGAAGACTTTTCCCTGCCTTCTCACCCACTGACCCCCTCACCTCTCGTACACTTCTGCCTCTCTTCTGAACTCCCAAAGTCCTGTGCAGCCCCTTACAGGTCCTAATGAGAGGGTCCACCCCTGCTTGGGGCTCCTGACGGGAAGGAGGACAGGTGCTCACGGATGCGCAGCACCTGGCCTGGCCCCAGCAGGGAGTTGACTCCTCCTGACACCAGCAGGAAGTTACACAGTCCCAGGAGAGCTTGCTCTGGGCCTCCAGCCACCCTGGGTGGCATAGGACGGCCACTACCAGGGTTTCCTGTGCAAATCCCCTCAGGCCCAGTCGGTACAGGTGAGCAGAGAGCAAGGAGCTCAAAGCTGAAAGGAAGTCCTGGTGATCTGAGGAAGAAGTGTACTGTGTGAGCACATATGTGCGTGCCTGCAGGCACCTGCCTGTGCACGTATGTGCACATGTTCTGACACATGCTTGTAGGTGAGTGTCCATCAGAAAAGAGATATGTATACACAGGTATACATATACGCACATATGTTTATACCCATGTGCACATACATTCACACCCTCACAGGTGTGCATAAACATCTTCTAGATGTGTGTGGACGTGTTTCTGTGTATGTGCACACACACATTCCTGTGCGTGCACTTGTAGACATATGCTGTGGACATGATAGTGCACCAGTATGGCTGTGAGTGTGTGTGTCCACAAGCATGTAAACAGGCATGTGGCCGACAGTGACCATTTTCTCAGCACTTACTTGCAAGAAGCAAATGCTGTGATGGTCAGGGGACTGCCTGTGCCACACTGTGCTTGGATGGGGGTCTGGTAGCCTGAAGGTCCTGCAGGCCCGAGGGTCTCTCTGTGAGGTGGCCCTGGACTGATCCCAGCTTATAGACAGCCCTGTGAGGAGAAGGAATGCTGATCTAGAAAGCCACAGGCAGCCTCTGGTCCCACCCAGGACTTTGTGACCCCAGGACTCCTGGACCCCTTTGTCCTCTAGAGTCTTATTCCTCACTTGACCTCCCTGCCTCTTAGACCTCCGTTGTTGCCCACTACCCGGCTGGGCTCAGTGGGTACTGGCGCCCTCTGCTGCCCACGGAGAGAATGCTGTTATATTCAGCTTGGAGCAGGTTTTTTTCTCTAAGCCTCCAGCAGGGTGGCCAGCCAGGCCATGGACTGCAAGGGACCAGGGCTCTTGGTTGTGTGGAGACAAGTAGTTAACTGACCTCCGCTGAGAGCAGGTCTAAAGATGGCTTGCCAGGTAAAGTGCTTTCCTGCCATTCAGACCCTGCAACCCCCATAAAAGTTAGGTGTGCAGTGGCATGTGCTTGTAATCTACATTCTGAGGAGGCAGATACAAGTGATCCCTGGAGCTTGCAGATAGTTGAATCAGTGAGCCCCAGGACCCACACAGAGACCCTCTCTCAAAAAAGCAAAGCAAATGGGTCCTGGGTAATAATACCTGAGGTTGACTTTGGCCTTCACATACATGTGCTTACATGTATACGTACACTTGCACATATGAACATACACACACACACACACACACACACACACACACACACACACACACACACCTGGAAGTTCCAGAGCCATTTCCCACACTGGCTGTGCAAGATGTCCCTCAAGCAGAGGCTCCTGGGCATCAGCTAAAGTCAGGAAAATGTCACTGGCCTATCTGGAGCACAATCCACAGCATGGCTCACTCTGTCCCCAGCTAGAACAACCTGGGACAGCCCCAGGATAGCCTGCCTATGTCTTCAGAGAAGCAGCCTGCTGGAGAGCTGTGGGCTCCTCCTGGCTGTGTGGCTTGAACAGCCCTGCCCTGGGCTCAGGTCCCCATCCTTCAATGAGGATCCCAACAGAATCTGGTACAACGTGTTATCTCAAGACATAGGGGAATGAGTGCCATCATCTAACTAACATTCCAGCAGGAGTCAGCTGTTACCCAAATGCAGGGTTCATCCCTGTCCCCATAGGGCATGTGTTATTGGGTAGTAGACATGGTGATTGCTTGTAGCAGCTGCAGATGCTGTTTTCTCCCTCTGAGGGGAGTTGAGGTTCTAACAATTATCTGTTGGTCCCATTGGCCTCTGGAAGTTTGGTTCTAGCCTTTGCTTTGCTGTATCTAAGTTCGGTTTTTAGTTCCGGAC
Organism: Peromyscus melanophrys; assembly: GCA_902168415.1. Taxonomy (NCBI): domain Eukaryota; kingdom Metazoa; phylum Chordata; class Mammalia; order Rodentia; family Cricetidae; genus Peromyscus; species Peromyscus melanophrys. Next base: position 13,341 of record CABHPR010100310.1, read on the forward strand.
AGTCTCCCTAAATTCTGCTCCCCCAGCCTTTTCTCACTCCTGGGCGGCCTTTCTGTTGCTGCCCTGAGACCCCACAGTGGCAGAAGGAGCACTCTGATGGACTGTGGCTCCTGGCCCTAGCTTCTCCTGCTGCCATAGGCTCCACCTCATGGGTCTGCCATACTCCAGAGCTCTTCCCTTACCCCCACACAGCAGCTCCCTCCACCCCAGCAGCTCCTCTCACACTTGGTGCAGTTTGACAGATACAGCACATTTAAGGCATAGATGTGAGCAGACGCTGAGACTGACTCCAGAGCCCCTGGCTGTGGCTTGGGTTTCCTGGAGCCTGGTAGAGTACTGTCCATCAGCCACAGACCCCCACGTGGGCTAGCACGGTCCTTCCCACCCTCTGGTCCCCTGTCCTGCTGTCTTCCTAGGCAGTCACATACCTGCTAGGGCCCTGTCTGCCGTTGCTTCATCTTTCCTGGGAATGTTCCCCCTTGATCAGGGCCTCCCTCTCCTTCCCTGTGCACCACACCCATGCACTTCTTTTTGGTAGGTCCCTCATACAAACGGACCTGCACAGCTTCAGGTCTGTAGCAAAGGCTCCATTTTCTTCACCACCTCACACTTTGTGGGGCTGAGTGACCTCTGGAGCAAACAGGCAGAGGAACTCTGTTTGGGACTCTGGTGAAAGGATGGCAGCCGGGTAGCCTCAGTAGGACAGCTGGCAGTGGACATCAGTGGCTCGGCAGCTGGAGCCACCCTCCCTGGCCTCACCCTCCTGCACGGCTCTTCATTCACTCCAGACCTTCGGCGCTGCGGACTGGGAGGTCTTCCACATCGGCGAGAGGATCTTCCTTGCTGTGGCAAACAGTCACAGCTACGACGTGCAGATGCAGGCACAGAATGATTCCTATGTCCTCAGCTCCGTCATCTATGAGCTGAATGTCACAGCCCAGACCTTTGTCAAGTTCCAGGACATCCCCACCTGCAGGTACCAACCAGGTGGTCGGAAGGGCAGAGTGAGTCTGTGGGTGGGCGGCCCTGGACAGCCTGCCAGGCCATCCCAGACTTCCTCCCAGGATGCCTGGCCAGAGCAGGTGGTCATAATAATGATACCCATTCCCATGGCTGGCCCTGCGTATGTAGCTGGTTTCTTCCTACAAGCAAGGCCTAGAGATGTGAGTTCACTAAGAGAAGGCCCAGCACCCCCACAAGGAGAAATGGTCTGTCTTTGTGCTAAAGGGTGAGCATCAAGGAGGTCCTTGAGCTCAGGCAGGTGTCCTCTCCCACCATGCACTGCCAGATCCTGCCCCACCTGCTCTGCAGGGCCACCAAGTCAGCAATGAGAAGGCAGAGCTGTCCCCATACACGTGGAGTTCCTCTGAAAGGACTCTGTCTCCAGGTAAAATGCAGCTGCACAGTCCACACAGCAGAGCCAGATGGCTGAGCTCCAGGCTAAGGTTCTCAACCTGTGGGTCATGACCCCTTTGGGGGGTGTCACACATCAAATATCCTGTATATAAGATTTTTATATTACAATTCATAACAGCAGCAAAATTACAGTTATGAAGTTGCAACAAAAATAATTCCATGGTTGGGGGTCACCACAACGTGAGGAACTATATTAAAGGGTCACAGCATTAGGAAGGTTGAGAACCACTGGTCTAGGCCCAGGGTACTTATCAATCCAGAATGCAACAGGAACTCTCACCGGGTTTTTCATTCCTTAAGAGCTTTGGAGATATTCACAGCCCCTCCTGAGTGCCAGGCACTCCTCAGCCTGAGAGAGAGAACACTGAGTGAATTTAGACTCTCCAAAGAAAAACTCTAAGGCTGACAGTCAAGTAGAAAGGTGAGGCTGGCCTCTGTGACATCACAGGACACACAGGCACTACGTGTTTGTGGGGATGCACAGCTGTAAGCGCAAGGGGGATCAGCTGCAGGCAGCACACAGCACACGGCCATAGCCAGGGTTGCTCCAGAAACAGGCGGCTGCGCTATAGGCAGGTAAGGGAGGAGGGACCTTCTACTTAGGCCCAATCTTTTGATTGACAGTTACCCACAATGTTTACTTTTGAAAATCTCATTTTTTTTTAGTTCAAAAAGAACTCCTGAGACAAAGAACAAAGAGAGGAAACAGTAGTGCCCAGCTCAACCCAGAACCACTCCCACCTGAGCTGTCTGTGGCCTCTGGGCCTGGTGGACCCTGGAGGGAGTCACATTTCCACACCAGGCCCCCACATCTGACACTGGGTATCTGCTGAGAAGGAGTGTTAGAATAAAGCACCCACTAGGCCTTTTGGAAGGGAATTTGGAAGAAAACAAGTGTAAAAAGGAGCTGTGATTAGAAATCAGCTGCAGGGGAGCTGAAGTGGCAGCCTAGTGGTTAGAGTGCTTGCTGCTCTCCCAGAGGACTTGAATTCAGTTTCTAGGTCCCCCAACTCCAGGGGATCTGATGCTCTCTTCTGGCCTCTGTGGGCATTGTGCTTGCATGCGTGCACATGCACACACACACTCATACACACTTATACACACACTCACCAGGCTTTATCTTTTGGGCTACCAACCAGCTCCCAAATCATGACACAGAGACTTAGTTTTGAATGCCTGGCCTTAGCTTAGCTCTTTTCTTGCTAGGTCTTATGACTTAACCTGTTTCTCTTCATCTATGTTTTGCCTCGGGACTTTTTTCCTTCTCTTTCTGTATGTATGTCCTACTTTTCCTGCTTCTTCCTGTCTGGCGCTGGCTGACTCGGTGTCTCCCTTTCTTTCTCCCTCATTCTCTCTTCTCTCATTCTTCCGAGCCTAGATTTCTCCTCTTATTTATCCTCTCTGCCTGCCAGCCCCACCTACCCCTCTCCTGCCTAGCTATTGGCCATTCAGCTCTTTATTAGACCAATCAGGTGCCTTAGGCAGGCAAGGTGAAACAGCAACACATGTTTTCATAATTAAACAAATACAGCAAAAACAAATGTAACACATCCTCACATCATTAAAAATGCAGCAGAAACAAATGTAACACACCTTTACCCAGTTAAAGTAATATTCTGCAGCATAAACAAATGCAACACATCTTTACCTAGTTAAATACTCCACAACATACTTAAAAATAAATCTTAAAGATAAAAGAGAGGAAGAAGTTACAGAGTGAGTGAGATGTAACTTAGGAGAGAAGGCCTGCCCAGAGTCCAACGTGGGGCCAGCATCGGCCCTGCAAAGATGTTGACATGGGACAGCATTTGCTCTGCAAAGGCGCTGGTGTCCTCACCTGGCTCCCTGTCTCCTCAGTGCCCTGGACTGGGAGTTCTTCTCCGTGGGAGAAGATCACTTCTTGGTGGTTGCGAACTCTTTTGATGGAAACACCTTCTCAGTGAACAGTATTATTTACAGGTAAGGACTGCTGATGGCTGACGTTCCTCCTCCCATCTCAGGGTTTAAAGTGTGGGACTCCCCTCCCCTCACAGGTGACCACTGGTTCAGAGCAAGTTGAGACCATCAGGCCGGGAGTGTGTTTTTCTGGGCCTGACAAGGGCAGGGATGCTAATGCTGAGCTGCACCTGCTAGAGGGCTCCCCATCTGGCCACATCCCTCAGATAATGGCTGACAGATAAAGATGCATAGATGGGCATGCTAAGTCCAGTTTTCCTCTTACAGTGTGACAATATCCTTGCTTTTTTTTTCTAGAAGTTTCTTTTTGAGTGTTTGAGCATGAGTGAGGTGTTGTTTCCACTGGCAGAAGCTTCTGTGTCTAGTTACCTAACCAGACTGTCTTACCATCTCCAAAGCCTTCTCTTGGGAGGAGTCTCAGGGGCCCTAGCCACGCTGTCTCGGCCACAAAAGTAGTGGCACCCTTGCCTGGCAAGGCTTCTATTGCTTACTTTGTTGCCTATGTAGCTCAAAGTTCCAGAACTCTCTTGGACAGCGGCAGTGGTGGCCCACAGTTCTGCCCCTGGCTTCGATCTGAATGTCATGCTGAGTGGCCTGCCTAGTTTCTGATTTCCTTAGGCATCCATATCACTTTCAGCAGGAGATGTTAATCTGCTAGTGTGATGAGGGATTTGTTCTGAGCTGAGCAGCTGAGGCCAACTTGGAATTTCTTCATCCTCCTAGATTCCAATTGAGGCTCAGACTCTGATTTATATAGGAAGTGAAGTTTGTCTGTGACACCCTGAAGTCTAAAACTTTATAAGGACACAATGTGGCTTCTCTCTGCTCCTGTGGCCAGTTTAAATATTAGTATGTCGATCTACGTCATGGCGTTAAATTTGCTTCTGGGTCTCAGACCTCTTTATGAGCACCTCCCCCATGCTTACCTACTTCTTCAGTATCCTGAAGTGCTTCAGTCACCTGTAGTTTATTAGACAAGTTATGGCTTTGCTTAGACTTTCAGATTCATTGCTGTAGTCTTTTGAATACAATAAAGTATTTTTTAAAGAGGTCTGTTGAAGGGGAAGCTGGAGAGACGGCTTGGTGGTTAAAAGCACTCGCTGCTCTTCCAGAGGACCTAAGCCGGGTTTCAACACACACATGATGACTCACAGCCAGTTATAACTCCAATCCCAGGGGACCAACACCTTCTTCTGGCCTCTGTGGGTGTCAAGCATGCACGTGATGCCCATACACACACACACACACACACACACACACACACACACACACACACACACACACGAGCAAAACACTCATACATATAAAATAAAAGAAACAAAAAGAAAAAAGTATAATGTATGTTGAGGAATGGTTGCCAAGAAACTTTTGGAAAATAATATTGAAAAGACTTGGGAGATGTCTCAGTCAGTAAAGTGCTTGCTGAATAAGGAACCGAGTTTAATCCCCAGCACCCACATACAAGCCCAGGTTGGCATGGCTAGTCCTCATAGGGTGGCATGGTCTGCCTTCACCTGCTGGTTTTGAGGACCAACACCTTTTGACAAAATAAATCTTGACAAGGCCACTGGTGCCCTTTGACCTAGAAGTTGGTTGCTCAGGGACTCTGTCCTGTGGCCATGAAGCCACCCTATGGGGAATATGTCCTTTTTAAAGGCAACCTATAGGAACCTGCTGACCTCAGAGTGGAGAGCAAAGACCGTAGTTGTCAAGGCTTATGGCAGAGCTCACTGTGCCTGGAGTGAGCCTGTTTCTGAGGACTGAGACACAAACAGCCAACACTCCTGACTGCACACTCTCAAATACTTCAGGTGCCTGAAACAGGCTCCTGGGTAGATGTCAGGGAGCTTGGGGAGCTTGGGTGGGGCAGATTCTTTCCTGGGCCTCAGTTTCTCTCTTAACCCTGGGAGCATGTCCCCTGCACCGGTGCCGAGGGGACCAGGCTGATTATCCCTCCCACAGGTGGCAAGGATATGAGGGCTTTGTGGCGGTACACAAGCTCCCCACCTTTGGCTGCCGGGACTGGGAAGCCTTTAACACCACTGCGGGCTCTTACCTCATCTACTCCAGCGCCAAAGAGCCCCTCTCCAGGGTGCTGAAGCTGAAGACTGGCTGAAGTTACCCCCGACCCTGCTGCCTCCCCCAAGCAGCTGGGCATGAGCAGAAGGCAGGACCCACCCAGCCCTCTCTGGTCCTGGGGCAGGTGTAGATGGCTGTAACCTCTCTTCCCTCTCGGAGCTGGCTCTTCCTCCCTCCCCCAGCTGGTGGCTGTACCAGAGCCACAGTCCTGGTGACTGGTGGCCGTATTTCAGGTGACCCTGGGATCCTTCAGGCTGAGGCCCAGGGCTGCCACCCAATTTTGGTGCTTCCAGCCTGTGTCTTGCAGGAATTCCGCCCTAAAGGGACAGTTGCTATCACATTTTACCTCAAACACAGGGGCCCTGGCAGCCTCTAGGGCCCCAGCTCTCTCAGCCACCCCTGCTGTGCGGCCCTGATGTGCGCATCATGACCAACACCTATTTATTGTATTTTATCTATATGGAAATATATTTATATTGCTCTTTACAAAAAGCATGGATGGCATCCTTTTTCTTGGTGGTTTCAATAGTGGACATATGCAGAGAAAAGCCTCCTTCTGCAGAGGGATTCTTCCCCTGATGTCAGTTTACCCATAAAGCACCAGGGCAAAGTTCAGCCAGACACCCCAGCTCCTATGTGGTATGTGTCCCTCTTCTTCCTCAGGACCCCCATCATGGGGACATGGGTGACCTCCCTAGCCGCACTCCAACCTCAAAACTGAGGTGAGCTAGGTGCATACAAATAGACCCAAGAAAATGTTGGCTTGCTCCTTTACATGGCCAGCCCCAGCACGAGGCCCCATGCTTGTCTAAATGGCTCCAGAAGTGGCATAGATACACTGTGAGCAGCGGAGAGGGCATGGACAGTGAGAAACCCTCAGGATGGCAGGGAGGACAGGGACACTGAGCAATCCCTAGGGTAGGCAAGAAACAATAAAACCTTTTG
>CABHPR010100311.1:0-25823 GCA_902168415.1 Peromyscus melanophrys
AGTTTTTCTAAACATTGTTTCTTTGGTAAGTTCTTACTTTTTTCATCTATTTTTAATTTTGGTACGTTTTCATTCATTTTAAATTTTGGTAAGTTTTCATTTTTTGCGTTCATTTTTGATTCCGCCAACATTGCCTGGCTTGGTTTTAATTCTGCTCCTATTGGTTCTGTCAATGCAAGCTTTTTACGCACATTTTCTCTCTTGTTTGATTGCTGAACTGGACAAACAGCTTCTTGCTTCTTTGAATTGGTGTCCGCTAATTCTTCAGCTTTAGCAACCCTATTCTTTGACACATTTGCCACAGCTAGCTGCTTGGCATGACCTTCCCCCTTCCTTAAAGCGCAGCTGATGATCAGCGGTTGGCGGGCATCTTCCCTGGGTCTCATTTTTTCCCTGTTTCGTTGTTCTTCTCTTTCTTGTCTCAGGATGCTCTTCTTTTCTTCGTATTCCCTTTCCCGCCTCCTCCTCTCCTCCAGCATCTTCTTCTTTCTCTCCTCCTCAATCCTCTGCTCCTCTTCAATTCTTCTTCTTCGTTCTTCCTCCTTTTGTCGGATCTTCGCTTCCTTCTCTTTCCGCTCCTGCGCTTTCCTTTTCTTCTTTTCTATTTGCTCTCTTATGACTGGGCTATATTTTCGGTAAGTTACAAATCCCCTATATGTAGCTTGAATTTTGACAGCTGCGTTATGCTGCAAATTTAGCAAACGTGTTTTTTCTTTCTCCTGCAGCTCTCTTAATCTTGCTCTTTCCTCTTCCATTTGTAAATGCAAGTTTCTAATACGTTCCTAAAATAAAGTGAAATAAGTAGTAGTCAGCTAAATGGGTGATTTTATAAGTAGATTAAAAGTAACACAAAACCTAAATCTAGAGTTAAATTGCAAAAAGGCTCACTGAGAAAAACGGGTCACTTATTTCATAGAAATTATTTTTTAAAATACATCGATTTGGGTCATAATTGGAAGTTGATGATACTCTTAAGTTAATGAGCCAATAACTTAACAATTAAGCAATTATCTGCAGGTGGTAAGCATTTGAAATCAAGATGACACCGGAAACACAAAGGGAAAAATGAGGCCAAAATATACAGGTCTCAAACTTCCTGACATGGATGTTGTAATAATGGAGACCAAAACGTAAGGAAACAGACAAAACAATTCAGCGAATTTTAAAAGAATATTAGTAAGTAGGCAATTAAACAAGTAGGAGGAATAAATAGTTACAAACTGGGCTAAGTCCTCAACATGGAGATAACCTTTATGAAAAATGTATATATTAGAATGATTTTCCATTTTAAAAAATCAGGGGAAAAAAGGAATGGTTGGGTGGATGATGGCCTAAGGAAAATCTTTTTTAAAGGTTTTTTTTTCAAATAAAAAAGATATGAAATATATATCAGGAATAAGATAGGTAAACACAAAAGAAGCTTATATATGACCAGTGGGCATCCCAGAATAGAGATCTGAGAAAAACTAAAGGCCTAAAATTAATATAAATTATTTTTGTATACAAATACAAATATACAAATTTTTATATGCTAATACAAAAACAGTCATCGGAAAAATAGCAAAGTTAACTAACTTTTTATTTTTAGGATATTCTCTTTCAGTGAGAGTTTCTAAGGTTAACAAATTTCTAAGGTTGAAATAAGTTAAATTCCATACCATATAGGCAACATTATTATGCTCATCATTTTAAAAAGCATAATAAATATTTAGTTCAAATGGAGAAAAACAATGAATACAAAATAACAAATATATACCTCATGCTCTCTATATTTTTCTTTCCATATTTTCTCTTCTTTATGAAGTTCATCATTCATTTTGTCCTGGTCTTGCTGGATGTAGAATAACATCAGAACATTATTATATTCAAATATCAAAAGACATATTCATTATGTCAGATTCTGTCAACACATTTATAAACAATGATTAAATGTGAAAATCTCCCTGCATGCTTAGTTATTAGTAATGAAAACCCAAGATTGCTAAAATACCCCTAAATGATAAAAAGAACTGGTGAAAGTATCACTAATCATGATCATAATTGTACTACAGACTACAGATCTATAGTAATAAAAACAGAATGGTAACGGCACAAAATCCAGCATGTTGACCAATGGAGTCAAATTGAAGACAAGAACACCTATGGACACTTGATTTTTGATTTAAAAAATAAAAGCCAGAAATACATACTGGAAAGAAAAAAAGACAGCATTTTCAACATTTCATTGAAACTGAATGGCTGCATGTGGAAAAATGCAAATAAATCCATACTTACCACCCTGCACAAAACTCAACTCCAAATGGATCAAAGACCTCAACACAATGTCAAATATATTGAATCTAACAGAAGAGAAAGTGAGGAAGAGTCTTGAAGTCATTGGCACAGGAAAAGACTTTCTGAACAGAAGACAGTTAGCACAGGAACTAAGAACAACAGTTAATAAATGGGACTTCATGAAACTGTAAAGATTCTGTAAGGCAAAGTAAGTTGTCATTCAGATGAAGAAGCAGGATACAGATGGGAAAAGATTTTTAACAACCACTCATCTGGTAGAGAGCTAATATCTAAAATATGTAAAAGATCTCAAAAACTACATCAAGAAAATAACCCAGTTAAAAAATTGGGAACATATCTAAAGAGAAAATGCCTAAAAGAGGAAATTAAAATGGCTGAGAAGCATTTAAAGAAATGTTCAACATTCATAGTCATCAATATCATACCTCAATATCAATATACTTTTGGGCACATACCTCAAGGATGCTTCATCATACTACAGAGACACACTTGCTCACTTGCTCAACCATGTTCATTGCTTCCCCATACATAAGAGTCAGAAATTGAAAACAGCTTAGATGTATGTAAATGGTTGAATATTTAAAAAAAATGTGATACATTTACACAATGGGGTATTAATCACCTGTTATAAAAATTAAATCTTGAAATTCACAGGTAAATAGATGGAGCTAGATAAAATGATCATGAGTGAGATGATACCCTAGACCCAGAAAGACATATGCTATGTGTTTGATTCTGTGTGGATGTTAGTTGTCAAATCTTCAACAATCAACCTACAGTCTGCAGAACCACATAGGTTAGGAATAGAGAAAGGGGCTTGGGGGCAGGGGTGGATCTCTCTAAGAAGGGGAAATAGAATAGATAGTTACTGATGGACAAGGCTGGAGACTTTAATGGAGGATCTAACAGGAGGGGGAAGGGATGAGAGAGGGAATATGAAGAGAGATGTGTAAAATTGGGGCCATTTGAGAGGTGGTATGGTAATTAGATGGAACCCATACCTGATGCTGCTTGGGAGGACAAAAATCTGAACCTAGATATGCCAGTGATCGAAAAGAAATCGAACAATGCTGTTCTGCTAAAGGAACTTAGCAATAAAATGACTCCTAACCACATTCTGCTATGCTCAATTGATCTGTGCCTTGCTCATCCATCATCAGAAAAGCCTATTCCTGAAGCATATGGGCAGTCTTATCAAATTAAGAGTGAGGGACCTTAGAACACTTCAAGGGATATCTCCATCACATATGCCCCCCCCATCTCCCCGCCCAGGGCCAAAGAACTCTGCAGAAATGGAAGAATGATTATAAGAGCAAGAGGGAATGAAGAACATCAAGAAATTAAGGCCCTCTAGGAACGTATGAACTCACAGAAACTGCGGCAGCATAAAGAGGGTCTGCAGGGGTCTGCACACATGGGGATCCTGGAACATGAATCTTAAAAGGTCCTATAATAATAAAAACCCAGAGCCAGATATTGGGGTGAAAGCTAAAAGATCAGAGAAACAGAACAGCCAGCCACTACTTCTTAGGTCTACAAAATCCTCAGTCTAAAGAGAGCAAGTTCCTATTTCCACGAATCCTCAGACTGAAAGACTATGAGTCCTCACCCCTGAGAGTCTCAGTTGAACTGATTAGTTCCTGGCTCCTCATACCTTATATACCGTTCTCCACCCAGCTATGTCACTTCCTGAGATTAAAGGTGTGTGTACTTTCCAAGCAAGGGCATTAAAGGTGTGTGCCACCACTGCCTGACTGTTCCCAGTGTGGCCTTGAACTCACAGAGATCCAGACGAATCTCTGCCTCCTGAGTGATAGGACTAAGGGTGTGTGGCACCACTGTCTGGCCTCTATGTCTAATCTAGTGGCTGGCTCTGTCCTCTGATTCCTGGATGAGTTTATTAGGGTACAGAATATATCACTACAGGGTCCCTGGCCAGAGAGGTGGACACAGGCCCCCTTTGCTAACCCAGAAGCTATCTCTAGTTCCTAACTACTTGAAAATAAAAATCAGTTTTCTCCAAGGGATTCTCATGGAGGAAACAAATCACTCTTAAGGGTAGGTCCCATCACAATCAGTAGACGGCCAACACAAAATGAACTCAAAGGTTCTTGGTCTTAAGTAGGGCTTTTATATATTTCATAATTGTATAAAAATACTACTACTACTACTACTACTACTACTACTACTAGTCTTCCTTTGTATATGTATTATGGCTTTGAGTTTTGGGTATTCCTCTGTGTGTGTGTGTGTGTGATCATGTGTGAGTCACTATGCATTTCTTGTGCCTTTTCTTTGGCTCTTTTTATTGTTTGGTTGTTTTCTTACTATAATTTGTTTGGTCTTGTTTTATCTAATTTCATTTTATTATTAGTTTTATATGTCATCTTATTTTCTAATGAGAGTCAGAAAGGGATGGAGCCAGATAGGAAGACAGGTGGGGAGGAACTTGGAGGAGTTGGAGAAGGGGAAATCATAATCAGAAGACATTGTATGAAAAAAATCTATTTTCGATAAAATAAATGAAACTGAGAATGTTTTTTAACATTATATTAGCTATTAGTTCTTTCCACAGGATGTAAATTTGAAATTAACATTTAAAAAAAGTCCTCTGATGGCAACTGGGTAGATGAATTGGAAGACTAAGTAGAGAGAAGGTAAAAGATCAATTAGAAATAATAGCAAATATTCTCAATCACTAGCAAAGCTTGACTATTTCAAAGTGGCAATAAGAAATATGAACACAAATGTAGTGGGTAGCCATTCCAGCTTTGGTCTGGAAGTTCCACCCCCATTGAGGCTTTGGTAACTATCACGCCTACAAGGCGGGGCCAAGGGAGGGCCCGAAGACCGGAGAGCTGGAGGTGCAGAGCTCTCTTGGTGCTGGGAGCCGGTCACAAGGGGTGGCCGGAGGAGAGTTCTCCAGAGAACATCGCCGGACTACGCTGCTTCTTTCACAGAACCCACAATCTACCTATCCCTTCATTTGTAAGTTACGCCTTTAAATAAATCTCCTTTTAACTACGTGGAGTGGCCTTAATATTTACACCAATACACAAAGGTGGACAATATAATTATAAAACAATGGTAAGCAGAAAAAGAGGAGAGAGTAAAATCTGTTTCACATCAGTTTTTAGTTTAATTGGGAATACTGGAGGACCCCAGTGCAGGAAAAACACAATGCATATCAATAGGAGAGTTACAAACTCAGCTTTCTGTTCTTTTTTTTTTTTTTTTTTTTTTTTGGTTTTTCGAGACAGAGTTTCTCTGTGTAGCTTTGCGCCTTTCCTGGAACTCACTTGGTAGCCCAGGCTGGCTTTGAACTCACAGAGATCCGCCTGGCTCTGCCTCTCGAGTGCTGGGATTAAAGGCGTGCGCCACCACCGCCCAGCAGCTTTCTGTTCTTATACAGGCTGTAACTGATCAGTGGTAGCTATGGGTGATGTCAAATAATAAAGTATAAGATGTGATAAAGGAGGAAAGAACAGATGTTTGGCAGAGTGCCCTGTAATGGCAGACATAAATCTAAGTAGACATGGATGAAGAGTTGCTAAACCTGTGGGAAGAGAATCAAAACAGTGTGATGCGAAAGTAAGAGAAAGTACACAATCCAAAGACAAATCAACATTCTGCTGGCATAAAATGGCTCAGAGGCCCAATAAGAAGCAAAAATGAAAGTGTGAATATAATATTTAGAGATCATGGATTATCTCTTTCAAGATAGTTTTACTTGAAGAGATCATCATGAAGGAAACCTACCAGGGTAAGGGCCATACGAGAGATGAGAAAGTAGGGATGCTAAAAACTGTTTTTTTGTGAATCCCATCTACTTTAAGTAGAGTTCAAAATGTAACAACGTATGACATAATGAAGGTAAGTACATAGCTTTTGTTTTGTTTTTAGGATTAGAGAAAATTGAACATAATGATAAATATTATAAAAGGAAATGTAATGGGGCATGATGGTTGATATTATTAGCCTGACAAGATGTAGAGTCCTGTAGGAAACAAACGGCTGAGTTATTACATTAGTGAGAGAATTTCAAGTTTGGGTTAACTGAGGTAGACTCATGCTAAATGTGAGCAATGCCATTCCACAGAATTGGGTCCTAGATTAAGTAAAATGTACAAAGCCAGCCTAGCAGCAGCATACAACTAATCTTTTTTTGGACCACCAGCTCCCAAATAATGACATGTAGACTTTTTATTAATTATGGAAGCTTGGCCTTAGTTTAAGCTTGTTATCAACTAGCTCTTAAAACTTAAATCAACCCATTTATATTATTATATTATGTCCTACCATCTGGCTTGTTACCAGTACAATATGTACTGACTTCCTCTGCATCTCTCTGGTGAATCCCCTGCCTCTAGATTCTTCCCCTGAGGTCCTGTGGAAAATCTCCTGTCTCAAATTCTTTCCCTGATTTCCTCTCTCTCCCCAGAAGTCCTGCCTATCTTATCCTGCCTCGATATTGGCCATTCAATTATTTATTAAATCAATCAGACTGGAGAGGTGGCTCAGAGATTAAGAGCACTGGTTGTTCTTCCAGAGGTCCTGAGTTCAGTTCCCAGCAACCACATGGTGGCTCACAACCATCTATAGTGGGATTGATGCCCTCTTCTATATGTATAAAGGTGTACATGCAGGCAAAACACTGTATACATAATAAACCAATCAGAAGATGCCTTAAGTGAGGGAGGTTAAGCAGAGAAACATGTTCACAGTGTACAAAAGTATTAACCTACACAGTAGCATTCATCTCTCTGGTGACAGAGGACACAATGAGACTAGCTGTCTTCTGTTCCTAAAGCCATGGATTTATGACCATGCTGGACTATGCTCAACAAACTGTATCCAGAATAACCCCTTCCTTCTCTAAGTTGCTTTCATCAGGTACTTCATTACAACTATGAAAAAAGTAAATAATCAGTGTATTTCAGCATTTAGAAAAAAACCTGGGCAAAATAACTAAAAACAAAGTGAAATGGGGAGTGAACATCTGGCAGAATGTAAAGCCTTTCCTACTGCAGAGAGGTAAGGCAAAAAGAGGATAAGGACAGACACTGAGGGATACGGTATGAGAAAACAGATAAAATTTGTAATTGATGTAAAACAATGGGAACAGTTGCTAATAATGAGGTTGCAGGTGCTGAGTGGAGTCCCTAAAAGATCAATGACAGATGTTTCTAGAAAAGGACAAGAAATCTAACGAAGTTCAGCCCAGTGCTTGGTTGTGGATCACTGCATCTGCTTCCATCAGTTACTGGATGTAGGTTCTATGATGACAATTAGAGTAGTCACTAATCTGATTATATGGAAAGGTAAGTTCAGATGCCCTCTCCATTATTTCTAGGATTCTTAGCTGGTGTCATCTTTGTGGATTCCTGCGGATTTCCCTAGCACCAGGTTTCTCCCTAACTCCCAGTGGTTCCTCTACCAAGATAGCTCCTTCACAGTTGAAGAGATGGAGGAGGGATCACAGGAGCAAGTAAGGTCGAGATCATGATGGGGAAAACCACAGAGAGAGCTGACCCAAGCTGGTGGGAGCTCATGGACTCTGGCCTGTCAGCTGGGGAGCATGCATGGGACTGAAGTAGGCCCTATGAATGTGGATGACAGTTATGTGGCTAGATCTGTGTGGGGAGCCCCAGCAGTGGGATCAGGACTTATCTTGGATGCACAAAATGGATTTTTGGAACACATTCCCTAGGGTGGGAAACCTTGCTCAGCCTTGACACAGAGGGGAGGGGCTTGGTCCTGCCTCAATTTGTTATGCCAGACTTTGTTGACTCACCAAGAGAGGCCTTATCCTTTCTAAGGAGTGGATGAGGGGTGGGATTGCAGGAGGTGAAGGGGTAGGAGAAGGGGAGGGAGGGGGAACTGAGATTGGTGTGTAAAATGAAAAAAAAAAGCTTTTTTAAAAATTAAAAAAAAAAGAAATCTAACAAAGAATGCAACAAAGTACTACTGGGAAAACAGTAAATTCTATATTTTGAATCCATTATAATAATGTTGAACAGTCCAGCCCAAAAGCTTCCAAACTCCAACGAATAATAAAGTGCACATTTCAGAATTCATTAGCTCTACGAATGACTTATTTTCTTGAAATTTTGTGAAAAAATAAGTCTCAGTTTTAAAAATTAAGTTACAATCATGGACAACAGAGACTAGTATCACCTAAACATGTACCTGAGTGTTTGATCTCCCAGTGGTAAGAAAAAGAACAAACAGCTTAATAGGATTTGATAATCATGTATCCCTTAAAAATGAAAACACCACTACTCAAGTTAATGAAGTTATTCAGCATAAGCCAGTAAACATTTCTCCAATTAGCTTTAGGTAGAGCATTCAAAACCCCTGAATTCTGGATAATACACAAACCAAACTTAGTGAAAGATAAAATTTGATCTTGCCTCTTTACAGGCATGCAATCCAAATCCCAAAGTCTGTAAATTTACCAATAAGCTGTTAGTATGTTTTGACTCTACAGACCTCAGTTTAAACACACCCAGCAATTACAAACGCAATCTGAATAATCCACAGTGAATAAACTTACCTTAAATTAGGGGCAGAGCAGAGAATGCCATCTACATTTCTGAAGTACTTTAAGTTAATATGTCTTATATAATGTGTCATATGTCAGACATTACAAAGAATACATTATATAATCAAAGGAACAGTCTTTTCCTATGATTCAAAAGGCATGAAAAAGTCATATTATGTTGCAAATTTCAGATTATGTGGGATATTCCTTGAAATTCTATAAACCCCAGAAGCCTCCAAGATCAAAAGTTCACATTTGAAATTTTAATGGAATTCATGCAAACTAATCAGGGCATTAAACACTCATCCCAAGATCAGGCATTTTCTCATCAAGAGTGATTAAAAGCCCCAGAGTAAGCTCCTCCATTTATATACCAGTCCAGACATCAGTACCTTTCAGAGATAGCTACGCTCTTAGGAAAAATTCCATACCTTCTGAAGGTTTTCTAGTTTTTCCTTCTCAGCTTCAAACTGTTTTATCCAGCAGTGTCTCTTCTCATCATCTTCTTGAAATTTCTGTTTTTCTAGATCCCTCTGAGCTTCCAGAGTTTCTTTATCTTTATCTTCGAGTTCTTTTTGCTTGTCCTGCCAAGCTTCAAAAGACTTTCTACATCTTTCTTCTACTTCAAAGTATCCAAAACTCAAGTCCGCATCATCTGTATTCATTCAGAGGAACAAAAGTACTATGCTTGAGATAAATCTATCGTACTGATCTATTTTACTACATAAACATACTATCTATAAAAGCATATTACCAAAGCAAAAGGATATACATTTTCAAATGTAAATGGTTGTTAACAGTCATACACCTCTGCACATGTGCAATCTCAAGTGATAATACATGGAAATTCCATTACTGTCAATAAGGAACTCAAATAACTTTCCTCAAAGTATTCCCTAAAATTTAAAATAATACTGCATGGATGTGTGTCTGTGGATTTGGAGGTAAGTGACACAGTTAAGAGATATTGTTCAGTATTGTTTTGTTTAATGGTCTTTCCTGTTTCCATATGAATGTTAAGTTTTTTTTAAGTTTCTTTGGAGAAATATATTGAAATTTTGATGGGGATTACAGTGAATCTGTTGACTGATTATGGCCATTTTCATAATATTAATATTACCTACTATGTACATGCGAGATCTTTCTATTTTTTGGTGTCTTCTTCAATTTCTTTCTTCAGTGTTTTATTTTATTTTATTTTTAGAATTTAATACATGTATTTAAACTTGTCTTTGTATGATATGCTGGCTAAAGTCATCTGAGAGGAGGAAATATTAATTGAGAAAATATCCCCATAAAATCAGACTGTGGGCAAGCCTGTAGGGCATTTTTAAATTAGTGATAGATATGGGGGGCCCATCCCATTTTGAGTGGGGCCACCCTTTAGTTGGTAGTTCTGGGTTCTTTAAGAAAGCATGCTGAGGAAGGCACGGAAAAGCAAGCCAGTAAGCAGTATAGCTCCATAGCCTCTGCATCAGCTCCAGCCTCCTGCCCTGCCTGAGTTCCTGTCTTGACTTCTTTCAGTGATGAACAGTAATTAGGAAGCATAAGCCAAATAAACCCTTTCCTCCCCAACTTGTTTTTGGTCATGGTGTTTTATCATAACAATAGGAACCTTAACTAAGACAGATGGTGAATGGGATTGTTTCCCTTATTTCTTTCTTAGTCTGTCTGTCTTAGTATCTGGGAAGGATGTTGATTTTCGTATGTTAATTCATAACCTGACACTTTGCTGAATATGTTTGCCATGTCTAAAGATTTCTGGTGTAGTCTTCAGGGCCTCTCATGTATAGACTCATGTATTCTGCAAGTAGAGATATTTTGACTTATTCCTTCTCACTTATGTCCCCTTTATTTTCTTCATTTGTCTTATCGATCTAGCTGGACTTTGAGAACTCCATTAAATGGGTGATGAACAGAGATACTTTGACTTGTTATGATCTTAATGGGAATGTCTCAAATTTGTCTCCACCTAACATGATGATGGCTATCCGTTTGTCATAGCAGCCTTTATTATGTTCAGACAAATTCCTTCTATCACTAGTCTCAATAGAGTATTTATTATGAAGGGATGTTGGAGTTTTTCAAAGATCCTTTCAGCATCGATGGAAATGATGATGTGGTTTCTGTCTTTTTCACTTATATATTGAATTATGTATATTGATTTACACGTGTTGAACCGTTGCTGCCTCCCTGAAATGAAGCTAACAGGATGATGAATGACTTAAAAACTAACTAAAAATTTTATATCACTTCCATCCCTTCCCATCTCCCTTCCAACTCGCTTCATGTCTTTTTGGTGTGTTCTTGAATTCAGCGTGCAAGAATGTTATTGAGGAATAATGATTTTCAGTTTTTAAAATTTTTGTAATAGTGTATTTACAAGTGCCACAAAGAAAAATTTTCAACGCACTTTGGTATAACATAAAATGCACTATGATGTAATATAAAAAATTTCAAACATATAACTGGGACTATTGCCCACCTGATAAAATACATTCCTCCATGGGTGTGTCAAAAATAACAGGCTCAGGAACAGAATCAGATGCGGCAGAATGAGTTAGACTTCTCATAAATTCTTCCTTTTCTATTACAGATAATATCTGGGTGGTTAAAATAGTATCTTCAGTATTTAATTATTAAAGAAACCCCAAATACGATAAAACTATAATTTTAATGTCTAAATAAACATACTGAGAATTTGATTTACTGTAAACCCTTTCAAATACATTAATAATTATTTTCTTTACAAATATATTCTGTTCTCTTAAAGTTTTACAAACTAAGTCATCAATATTAATCTATAATAGTCAGTTATATGCTTAATAATCACTTCAAAATATGTCTACCTTGCTTCCTGATGAATTCTATATTATCTATAGTGATTGTTCATGTACATAGGTCATTAATATAGTCAATATTATACAAAGCTAACTACTATCTTCTTAAACCTGAATTATGCACATAGCTTTGACTAAGCATTATAGAATTATATATTCAGTGTAGTTTAAAATATACACGACTTCTTCAACGAAGTAACAAAATTCAAAATTAGTATTTTCAAATCTGAATGTTAATAAAAAAGAATAAAAAGGAAACAAAATATTTTTTAAGCTATGCTCTGACTCTTATGAAGTAGGAACAGAGCTAGATAAAACAGATCTTATTGCAACTGAATCTAAGAAGAAATCTTTCAAAGACATTCTTCAAAATACATAGGAGGTTTCAACCTCTAAAATGCTAGACTTTACTGTGATTTTTTTTCCAGGAATTTTCTCCTGTGTTATTTTCCAAAAGTAATACAAAATCTTCTACTCTTAAAGTTCTCTGAAATATTTAGAGTACTCCTGTGAAAGCACTTCTTCCATGAGAAAAACAATAAGCACTGTAATATATTCATTTTTGCTCCAAGATATGCAGAATGCAAAATTATTTTACTGTTCTGTGTATATGAACATTTAATTCCCAAATACTTACGGTTCAAATCACTATTTTAATGACTGAAATTTGTGTAGTTTTATATAATATGCCAGAAGATACCAGGAAACCAAATAA
Organism: Peromyscus melanophrys; assembly: GCA_902168415.1. Taxonomy (NCBI): domain Eukaryota; kingdom Metazoa; phylum Chordata; class Mammalia; order Rodentia; family Cricetidae; genus Peromyscus; species Peromyscus melanophrys. Next base: position 12,395 of record CABHPR010100311.1, read on the forward strand.
CAATTTTCTTAAAGTCATCAAACTGAAGTCGATAAGCTAACTCCCTATGTACAAAAAAATAACAAATTCCTAACTGCAATGTGAGTGCTTTCATTCAGATGTTCAATATATACCTTCATTAATTGCTCAGAATTTGCTTTTGATTCGGCTGCTGATCCAGTCCTCAAATGCATATGATTGTTAGAAACTGTACCATAACTACAACCTAGAAAAAGGGAAAGTAACTATAATTTCAAATATTAGAGTGTATGTCAAAACCTCAACCCTTTTCATCACCATTTTATCTTAATTTCTACCAGCATACTCGACCAGTAACAGTAACTTTATAGAACAGAAAATAATTATTAAAATGTCGCAAGAAAATTATCATTATTTATAAAAGAAAAGTAAACTTCTAAAGCACTCTATCTAGTTATCAATTTTCATATCCTAGAATGAGTTTAATTTTTTATGCATATAGAATCATTCTTGCTTGGTAATACAATACTGTGTGACTCAATTCCTGAAGAGATAAGAATTAGCAAAAATCTACTCACCCCAGATAGGGAATAGACCATACATCAAAAAAAAAAAAAAAAAAAAACCAAAAAAAAAAACTACCAAAGTTGAACTTGGTAAACTTGGTAAAAGATAATTGGGTTTACCTATATGAATATGAGTAAGGGGTTTCTTACAGGAAGAAGATCGATGCAAAGACAGTTCCATCAACACAGTTCACACCACCATCACTGACTACCAACACAGTTCACATCAGTATCACTAATAGCTTAAGAAAGCTGGAATCCTGAATCTCACTCTACAATTTGCAAAGGGCTCAAATGGTTGGAGACTATCTCTGAAAGCAACTCAGTTGGTTTCAACCTCTTTGAAACAACACAGCTGGTCTCTCCCTCTCCCAGGCAGCTATGATGGCCTAAGTATTTTCTAGGTAGTTATCCTGGTCTGAGACTCTTCTAGGCAGGTAGGTTTGCCTCAGAATGTCTCTCAGCAGTCTTTACTATAAGCCTAAGGAGTGAGGGATCTAGTGTGTCTGGTCAGTTTCATCAATTTCTAAAGTTTAGGGGCTGGTTACTTCCTGAGTCTTAAGAGCCTACTTTTAGATATCCTGAGCCTCACTGAACTTCCTGAAGGATGGAATTTTTTACCTCACTTTAGTTAGTTTTTTACCTCACACAGTTAGTCTTAAGGAGCTTACCTCTAAAATGGACTGTTTTATTTCAAAGGAAATTGCATACAAACATAACATACAATGACACCTTGACCAGAAGTCTATCAAAGCCAATATTCTATTTAGCTAGAATCTTGTCCAATATAATGAAAATATTTTACTACACATATTAATTTAAAGATTAAAATTATCATGATGAATGGTATTAATTTTATATTATGAGATTTAATTGAATTTTATTTTCTTCTCATTGTCGGTTCAAATGTAATTACATCCCTTTTCATTATTAGTGTGTTATATTTTGTCTGTGTTTTCAAATAGAAAACCACCTTTACAGAGGACTACTCCAAAGATAAACTCTTGCCATTTACTTTATCAGATGTGATCTTTTTCTTCTTCAATATTTATTCACAATCTTTCTGGCATGCATTAAAATGTGAGAAGCTGCCGGGCGGTGGTGGCGCACGCCTTTAATCCCAGCACTCGGGAGGCAGAGGCAGGCGGATCTCTGTGAGTTCGAGGCCAGCCTGGGCTACCAAGTGAGCTCCAGGAAAGGCGCAAAGCTACACAGAGAAACCCTGTCTCGAAAAACCAAAAAAAAAAAAAAAAAAAAATGTGAGAAGCTGAAAGAAAATAATATCATCAACCAAATTTTTTTTTTACCATTAACTTACTGTGAGTGATTTAAGTCAAATTTTTGTTTTCATAAAACTGTTATGTATAAGAAGCAGGTGATGTTTCCATTTATTGACACAGGTTGTATTAAAGGAGCTATGGCATAGAAATAAGCCTCTACAAGAGAAGATTAGTGTTTCTGTAGTGTGTGTGTGTGTGTGTGTGTGTGTGTGTGTGTGTGTGTGTGTTGGCATTCACTCTGCACTTCCTAATTTCTGCAGCAGTGCAGTTCTGCAAGGGGCAAAGTTAACCTTGAGTTTTCATCCTACAGTCTATCTTCTCAGTCTTATCAAGAATCATGCTACTGATTGTGGTAGCTGGCCCTCAAAGAGGGTTCTTCAGAACAACAACTCCCTCTGACAATACAATCTGTGTACTCACCGAAGACATCAGTGTCTTCTAAGTCCTGAAGAAAGAGTTCTTCGGCAGTTTTACTCTTGTTCTTTATGACGTTGATACAGTGAAGAACTGACTCTGGCAATTCAATTAGATCCTAAAAGTTGAGTAACGAAAGTATGAGAAGGGCTACCAAAATTAAATGTCAACTATTGCATTACTCATTGCCCATCGAAATCTTGAACAAACTACGTAAACAGACAAAATTGCCTCTATATAAGGGGCCTGTTTCAGACAAACAGATTTGCTTTAATTTTCCATTCTATTTTCAGGCAGTTACGTCCTCCTAGAAAATTCTAAGACAGCAAGTAAAGAATAATGAGGGAGTGAAGTCTAGGATGAAATCAGTATTTCTTATCAGGTAATATTCCACTCCTGACAGGAGACAGAAAGGGGGAAATGTTATGGAATGATCCTTCTGTATGCTATTAATATGTATTTCTCCCATTGGTTGATAATAAAGTTGTTATGGTCTATGGCAAGACAGGATAAGGTCAGGCATAAGAATCAAACTAGGACTCAGAAGAGGGGTTGAGTCAACAGATGGAAGGAGCTGCCAAAGAAATAAGATGTCAGAGAACCAGTAAGCCACAGACCATGTGGCAATAAATAGAAATAGAAAAGGGTTAGTTTAAATGTAAGAACTAGTTAATAATAAGCCTGAGCCATTGGCCAAACATTTATAATTAATATGAGTCTCTGAGTGGTTATTGGAAGTGGCTGTGGAATGGTACTGGACAGAGAAATGTCTGTTTATATATCGCACCCACTATCTGGCATGGATCCACATAAGACCAGAGAAAGCTTAAAAAAGGTTCTGAATGCCAGAAATGGAGCTGCACTGGGCTTCCTAGTCTAACAGTCTCACGCCAGCAGCAGCGCAGATTACAGGGAGGCTTCTCTGAGCTGCTGCCTGTGAGCTTAAGCTATCAGCACAAGCTCCACCAGCACTCTGCACTGGGGTTTAGGGCTTTTGCTCATGCAGACAGAAAAGGTTAGGGATCCACAGTAAGGACAGATTCAGACAAAAAACAAAACAAACAACAACAACAAAAACTCTAAACAGGTTATAGTGTGTTTAAAAATATGTGTAGGCTTAAAAGGGGGAAAAAGGGGGAGAAAAGGTCCTTAAAAAAGAGTAATAAAAAATACAATAAGCCACATAAAGATGAGAAATACAGAGTACGGATTTTATATTTTATTGTGTTTTCTTTGGATTTTTTGAACGTTAATGGATAAATGATAACTACTGAGAGACATTTGATTGTAAAAGGTACTAAATTAAACCAACCTATATATTTTAAAAGTATCCTGATTCCAAAATTTAAGTCAAAAGATATGTTATTGGGGGAAGAGGTTATGTTTTTATTTCCACAGGAAATGAGAGGCTACAGTTATTCATTCAAAGTTAAAGATGAACAGGATTGACAGAGGAAGACAACCTTAAATCCTGACTTCAGACGTGAAAAAAATAAACCTAAAAACAAGGGGACCAGACACCAATAAAAATGGCCCAGATGATCTAATATTCAAAATAGCTTCAAGACTACTGCCTGAGATGATCCAGCCTCACAAAAATGCTACAGCCAAGACTTAACAATTATCATAAACTTTCTCAGGGTCCCAAAGATTACTAGCACACCTATTCAACAGGAAGTAGTCAAGAGAACTACACCAACATTCCCAGAAAATAGATTATGGATGTTTGTCTTTGTTTAGGAGGTTGGTTATAAATTGTTATTGTTCATAGTCAATCTCTTTCTAAAGAAGAAAGGGGGATATGGTATAGAAATGACGTAAAAAGGGTAGTCAGCCTGATATCCCTGTCATTAGGTAACATTTCATCCTTCTGGGGTCTTTGATGTAGTTGAAGACTAGTTAGTCATAATTATAATTTTTCTTAGTTATGATAAAAGGGTAAATTAAATATAAAGCTCTAGACTCACCAAGATAAGATGAATAATTGAGTGTTTTCTCTAATTTTCTCAAATAAAAATAGACTAGATATTGTAACTACAATTCTTGCTTGATAACTGTTTTATTGCATGTAATTTTACTATGTTAAAGTTAAAACCTTCCTTTTTGATTAGACAGAAAGGGTAAAACACTATGAGATGAACCTTCTGTATGCGACGAATATGTTTCTCTCATTGATTGATAGTGAAGTTGTTTCGGCCTATGGCAAGACAGGATAAGGTCAGGAGTAAGAATCCAACTAGGACTCAGAGGGGGAGGGGTGGAGTCAGTAGATGCAAGGAGCCACCGAAGAAACAAAGTGCCAGAGAACCAATAAGCCAAGGACCATGTGGCAATAAATAGATTAATAGAAATAGGCTAATCTAAATGTAAGAACTAGTTTAATATAAGCCTGAGCTATCAGCCACACATTTGTAATTAATATAAGCCTCTGAGTGATTATTTAGAAGCAGCTGCCAGATGGGGCAGGACAGAGAAACTCCGTTTACCAAAGAAGGTTACCTAGTTACTATTTTCATTTTTATTAGAGGTATTATGTTTCCAATGCCTTCATTAGTTCTTGATATTTTGTTGATATATTATGAATATTTATTATGAAATAGAAATTAACCTTGGAAATATTTTCTAAAATACAATATTACCTAATACTTTATGTAATTACTTAATACGTAATTATCAAATACAGTTGAATTTATGTAACATTATAGAACGTCTATCACCAAAGCCTATGTAAAAAATTTTCAAATTTGCTAAACACCTAAATAGATTGATATTTTTATACTACATGTACAAATGAAGTTCATTCCTGTGTAAATACCAATAATTATTAGAAAGTATAATGCAAAACATACTATTTATGAAATATTTCAAACATTTAAATATACTTTAATAATAATCCCAAAGCTATCAATAAATCTCTACATGAGTAGAAACTTTCCTTGAGGAAGATAAACCACTGTGTGACTGAGTGACTGAATCTATACAGATATTCTTGATACAGAAGAAGATCACATGTCGAATGAATCTTAAAGGTGAACGCTGGAAGATCAGAGAAGCAGAACAAGCCACAGCTTCCTCGCCTCACCAATTCCTCAGCTGATCCTGTTTCTGCAGACTGGATACCTCTGAGTCCTCATCCAGAATGAATCTCAGCTGAACTGCTGCTCGTAAGCCTGAAAGCTTAACCAGCCAAATGCTTCTAGTTCCTGGTCCTCACGCCTTATATACCTTTCTACTATCTGCCATCATTCCCTGGGATTAAAGGCCACTTTCTGGGATTAAAGGCGTGAGTCACCATGCCTGGCTATTTCCAGTGTGGCCTTGAACTCACAGATCCAGAGGGATTTCTGCCTCCAGAAGGCTAGGATTAAAGGTGTGAGTGCCACCATTTTCTAGCCTCTGTATCTAGTGGCTGTTCCGTTCTCTGACCCCAGAAAAGTTTATTAGGGTGCACAATATTTTTGGGGAACACAATACCACCACAATCATAGGCTTAATATCAAGGGACCAAACAAAGCTTTCTGTCATATTGGGTTTCCATGAGTTAAGAAAACAGCATTTTACCTTTATTACAACTAATGAAATGCATTGTTAGCTCTAAGAATTAACAACAACCAGTTCATACAGTTAACTTTTTCCCTTACTACTACAGAAAGCCAAACAAAAATCTATGACATAATATTAAACTTGTCGTGACAGAAGTACCCACTCTCCTCTTTTGTTCTCTGTCCTTTACTGCAATTGCTACTTCCTGGTTAAGAAGAGTTTTGAACACAAATAAACAGTAGTGATTGTTGTACATTCTGTAAAAGACAATCTCCAATCCTTGAATCTTTCCTCTTGAATTAATACAATTTATTTTCCTTATATTAAGAGATATTTGATTTCTACAAATAAGTTGATGGTATCTTAAGCCAGAGTGTAGTCTGAAAGGTCTATTCCTTCTTTGTATATGAAGCAATAAAAATAAAATCTACCCTTTTTGTATTTAATATTCTAGCATATTCTCTCATTTAATAATTGCAAAAGCAACAGAATATTGTTAAATTGATCTTTAAAATAATAATATAAGTGAAAAATAATCATAAATAGTGAGAAAAGCGGAAAGTCTAAAAGGATAGCATACTGGTAGCACAGTGGCCTATTATAAGGAAAGCCATGAGTTCAAGACCAAGTACAGGCATGGAGTAGAAAGGCAGAACTATACTTGAACTTCACAAAGTGTTTTGTTAACATAAAGCATGAAGCAGAAAAGGAATCACAGCTACTCTTTACTTAAAGTGTTTTTGTATATAAATATCTACCAAGAAGCATTAAAGACTTAAAAGTTTGATTCTTTGCAATTTTTATTTGTTGCTATTGGCTTAAGCCCTAAGTTTGATTCCTTTGGGATGTTATTTCTTCTTTTTTGTTCTAGAGCTTTCAGGTATGCCATTAAGTTGCTAATATGAGATCTTTCCATTTTTTTATGTAGACACTCAGTGCTATGAACTAATCTTTTAGAACTACTTTTATTGTATCTACTTGTAGATACAAACAGGAAGGAAAGAAATCAAATTATCATTATTTGAAGATGATATAATACTATATATAAGTGACTGTAAAAGTTCCATCAGGAAACGCCTATAGTTTCAGCAAAGCAGGTGGATACAAAATTAATATACACACATAAAAACAATCAGTACCCTTCCTATATACAAATAACAAATGAACTAAGAAAGATATCAGGCAAATAACACCTTTCACAATAGTCTTAAATATAAAATATCTTTGGGTAACTCTAACCAATCAGGTAAAGACTTGAATGATAAAAACTCTAAGACATTGACGAAAGAAACTGACAATATCACAAAATAGAAAGAACTCCTATGCTTATGGATCAGTAGGATTAACAGAGTTAAAATGACCATCATGACAAAGGGAATTTACAGATTCAGTGCAATCCCAATCAATATTTCAATACAATTGTTCATAGATCTTGAAAGGACAACTTCAGCATCATATAGAAACAGACAAAATCAGGATAGCTAAAACAATTCTGAATGATAAAAGAAATGTTGTAGGTGTCACTATCCCCAATTTCAAGTTGTACTATAAACAAACAATAATTTAAAAAAAAAAAAACCAATGCCGGGCGTTGGTGGCGCACGCCTTTAATCCCAGCACTCGGGAGGCAGAGCCAGGCGGATCTCTGTGAGTTCGAGGCCAGCCTGGGCTACCAAGTGAGCTCCAGGAAAGGCACAAAGCTACACAGAGAAACCCTGTCTCGAAAAACCAAAATAAAATAAAATAAAATAAAATAAAAAATAAAAAAAAACCCAGCACAGTAATGGTACAAAACAGACACACTAATTAATGGAATCAAATTGAAGACCCAGACATAAAAGTACACAACTATGGACATATGATTTTTAGTTTTTAAAAAAGGAGGCGGAAATAGACACTGGAAAAGGACAGGGTCTTCCACAACTGATGCTGGTCAAACTGAATGGCCACATGCAAAACAATGCAACTAGATCTATACTCATTACCCAGCACAAAACTCAACTCCAGATGGATCAAAGACCTCCACACAGGCTTTTGGTGGTTCTCCACACACTGATGGTGAGGCTGAAGAAAGAAACCTACATATATGACTCACTGAATATGGAGAACCCAAGCTGGTGCCTGCCTATAGCTTTCACGTCTATGAACTAATGTTCACAGTACTATAATGTACTCTACATATTACCAAAGGAGAAAGAGAAACACCAAGCTGTTTGATATATAATGATGACCTGCTTGCAAGATATGCTAGTGCTGTAGGGGCACAAAGATTATGGGATTAACCAACCTGTGTCTGATAGATTTAATGTTCAATCCATTCCCAACACTGGGTAGCCAAGAACCTGAGACTAGATAGCTAGGGGGAAAACTAATACTACCTTTCTGCTAAAATTACTCCTCAGATATTCTGCTATACTTATAGATCAGTGCCTTTCCTAGCCTCCATCAGAGATGTTGCCTCCTGCAGTCGATGTGAATGAGTACAGAAAGTGACAGCCAAAAATGATGCAGAGAGTCAGAGATCTTGGAACACTCAGTTCTAAATGGGATGTCTCCATCAAAGCCCTCCACTCAGGGATCAGGGAACACTATAGAGGAGAATTTGGAAAGACTGTAAAAGCCAGAGGGATGGATAACACCAAGGAAACAAGACCTAGACACAGCAGGGTCCATGCACATATGAACTCACAGAGACTGGCAGCATGCACAGGGCCTGCAGGGGTCTCCACCAAATGAGGTCCCAGCACTGAGACAGAAGTGGATAAAAGCCAGAAGCTATCTCTAATTAATAACCACTCTCAAGTGAAAAATGAGTTCTCTCTAATGTAATCTCACTGGGGGATACAAATTACTCTTAAGGGCAGGCCCCATGCCCAGGGGTAGATGGCCAGTACAAAAGATACTCAATAGCATCTTTGGAAGTTCTTTGTCTCATAATGATTTATTGGATTATCATATATATATATATATATATATATATATATATATATATATATATATAATAACCTCACAGGTCTTTTGCTTTTATTGTGTATGCAAATGTGTGTGTACACATTTCATGTGATTTTTATTTGGCATTTTTTCTTTGGCTTGTTTTTTTATTTTGTTTTATCTTATTTAATTTTATTATTATTTAGATGTATCTTTATTTTCTAAGGAGAGACAGACCGGGAGTAAATTTATCTAGGAGCTGAAGTGGGGAGGATCTTGGAGGAATTAGGGGAAAGGAAATCATAATCAGAATGCATTGTATCAAAAAATGTATTTTAAATCATAAAAAAAGGCTTAAAAGTAAAACATCCCTGTAAAGGCTCAGGGATCTTTGCAGAGAAGACCAAATTTAAGAGCCAGAGGTACAGGACTACTACAATGAAGCAGTGTCTTTTAGACACATCAGGGAAGTTGCACGTGAGTTCACATAGTTGTGACAGTATGCACAAGGTCTGTGCAAGTGTGATCCAAACCAAATGTCAGGATGAAGAGAAGTGGTCATGAAGTCTCTCCCCTAGCTAAGGAGCTACTAGGAACTGATATCTACTAGGAAAGGGAGAGACAACTTTCTTTAAGAGCATGACCCTTCTTAGGTGGACCACATTCCATTCAGTAGAAGGCAACACATCCAACAGTTTATGGGTGGCACCAATTTTTCATTTTGAGTTTAAAACAAAGGGACATATAGGTGAGTGGGAAGGGAACATGAGGTAGATTTTGGAGGGAGAATTGGGGAATAATACGAATACGACCCCAGGCAGTAGGACCAGGCCCTGTCCTTAGTGCATGAGCTGGCTTTTTGGAACCTAGGACCTACGCTGGGACACTTTGCTCAGCCTAGGTGAAGGGAGGAGGGGACTGGACCTGCCTGGACTGAATCTACCAGGCTGAGCTGAATCCCCAGGGGAGTCCTTGCCCTGGAGGAAATGGGAATGGGGGGTGGGCTGGGGGGAGAAAGGAGGTGCAGGAGGAGGGAGGACAGGAGAATCCATGGCTGATATGTAAAATTAAATTAAATTATAAAAAATACACTATATGAAATTCTCAATGAACTAACAAAAAATGAAAAAATGTAGAACACTTACAGTATCACTATTGTCACTCTGAGTTTCTGATTCTGAATCGTTTTCAACCTCATCGTTCTCCAAGGAAGAAATGCTGATTTTATCCAGTTCAGCTTCTATTTCTTCACTGAGCTTTGCATCACTGTCCTCCATAATTCTTAATGATTAAAAAATAGAATTAAAAAAAATCTAATGTCTCTAAAAATGATTGGTTCTGTAATTTGTCACACAAGCCAATATGCACATAGACATTTAATTTAAAGAAACTTCTATGGCACCATATTAAACTAGCTCTATATGATAAGGAACATGGCTTTGCCTGTTGGTTCACTCATTTTTAAAGTATCTGACCACAAGATGGCCAAAACTATTACTATTCTTTCATTTCAAGAAAAATCACATTGAGTTAACTGGCCTATCTCCCACAGTTAAGAAATTCCAAGGTAATCTTGTCTTTGCAAACACGGTCTGTTTAAAAAAGATGAGCAGTTTGACTATCTAGAGATTAAGACACACCTAAAAGAAAAACTCAAATCTATTTCTGGGAGAAATCTATGACTACTTTGTATGCATTGAGTCCAAAGTCTAGTAATTCTGCCTTACACAGCCACATGCTCTTGCTAATGTGGCACCCAGTGACAGATCATGAACAGAATATTAATCTAAAATTTGTGTTTAAATCCTTAATACTTGAAATGGATATTGATCACATAGTACTATGTCTTTACATCCTCCTCATCATCACCACCACCACAATGGTGTCCCAGATACTCAGGACTGTGGTAGGACAAGCGCTAGAGGTTAAATAGATAATTGAAGATCTTCACACGAAATTAAAAGACTAAAGATTATATCGTAATTGTTCTCATAAGAACACTAATGTCTGAAGAGGCTAATTAACCATTTCAAGCCATTATGCTAATAAATAATAGAGATAAGACCGTGATTCAGAGATACTGAGTCCAAAGTCAGTCATCTTCTCACTACTAAAGAGTCTTCCAGGCAAGATCATCTCCCCAGTAACCCCTCTGTAAAACACCTTTCCTGATAGTATTGAAAACTGTATGTCATAAATAACCTATCAAAAAGTTAATCTGTTGCGTGGGATCAACATGTTTTAACAACAAGATAGAATAGAAAAAGTTAGGATAATGCAGAAATCAAAATATGACTGCACCATGTATACTAAGGATAAAAAAATCTGTAACAATTTTTGGTTTTGCTCCAAGTATTCACATGTTCATGCACATGTGCATGAGTTGTAACGCACTGCATGTTTGCTAATTATTTTCACTTTATTGTAAGTCCTGGGGCAGAGGAGACGTTTGAAAACGAACTGGTCAGATCTCACCTTTTCCCCTACAGCATTTTCCTAAACATTTCCTGTTCCTCAAGTCCTTAGACGTTCTTGTTCTTTCTTCCCCTTTCTTCCCCTTCCATCTTTTCTTTCTTTTTCTCATTTAACTTGGATCAACATTTAATCAAAGCCATGCCATGTGCTTCATTCACTATTGACTGAACAGAACAGAATAACTCAGTGTTCTTAGTCTTTTTTTTTTTTTTTTTTTTTTTGCTTTTCGAGACAGGGTTTCTCTGTGTAGTTTCAGTGCCTGTCCTGCATATCGCTCTGTAGACCAGGCTGGCCTCGAACTCACAGAGATCCATCTGGCTCTGCCTCCCGAGTGCTGGGATTAAAGGCGTGCACCACCACCGCCCGATGTGTTCTTATTCTTTAAAGTCTAATTATCAGAAAAAAGTGAAATGAAACATTTGCTTTGGGCTTTTTAGGTCACTCTTTTTAATGTATACTGTTGGGAGAGGACCTGCTATGAAGCAATTTTCCTCCAACATAAAACTGTCCATCTTGTGGGGAAGTTCCTTACGACATAGAATATAAAGGAAGGTAAAACATTCCATCCTGACAGGAAACTTCTTAAGACACAGAATGTTCTAAAGGGGAAGGGAAACATTCCACCCTGCAGGGAAGCTCATTAAACTCAGTGGGCAAACTATTCCAAAGCTTCCCCAAAGTCCTGTACCCCAGCATATTCACTAGGCCGCTCCCTCCTCAAGCATCTTACTTACCAGCAGTAGGGACTGCTTTGAGACAGTCCGTACAAGCAGAACTGCCTAGGAGAGGCTCAGAGCCGCCACCTGGAAGAAACAGAGACAAACAGCTCAGCAGCCTGGGAGTCAACTTGGGCTTCCTTCAGACTCTATAGTGTGCTTTACGTTTCCAGCGTTTGTGAGCTCCCAGCCATGCTGGAGTGGGCTTTTGGTGACCCAGCTGCCATTCAGTCATTTCTGAAATACCTCCTCAAACACATCCCTGTAAATAATCCCAATAAAACTCGCCCGTTCACAGAGTTGGATTTTGGCGGTACCCTTAACTTTGGTTTGTTATAGGTTTCCCGTGTGAGGCGAGTAGGCATTTGCTCAGCTCTTCCCAGGAATAGGGTCACTAAAGGGAGTTGCTCTTCTTACTATAAACATTCTTCCAATACCCTAAATCAGACTTGTCACCTACAGAATTGTGTCTCACTCAGTAATCCTTTTATGTATTACCTCATCGTACATGTTACTTCTCTGGTTGGTTCTCCACATAAACATGGACTCGTATCTACAAAGCTAAGGGAAAATAAAAGCCTGTGCTTGCCTCTCCTCTAACTATGGACATCACGTAGCTTTCCTCCCCACTAGGGATTTCATGACCATTTTCTGTGTCCACTGAGAAACGAGAACTGAAATTTACACCAAGACACATACATATAAATGTACAGAAAAGAACTTCCTCAGCCAGGATCCAGTTGTCAGTAAGCCGCCCTAAGACTATCTCCAGTTGATAATGAATCACCTGGGCTCTCTGTCTAAAGTGGAAAAGGATTAAGGAGCTCTCCTCGTCAGCCATGGCATAGAACAGGAAAACGTTCTGCAGAGAGTAACAACAACAAAATCATTACCTATGGGTCATATGCAAAGGGGAGGGTCGATGGGAAGAAAAGAACTGACTGTTGAGGTCGGATGTGGTCAAGAGGAGTATAACAGGTTCTCAAGCTGGCCAGAAGGAATTTCTAGTTTTGAGAGAGCTAGGAAAATCCTGAAAGGAAGGGGCTGGAGTCCTGCGTACCGTGCAGCCCCCGGGCACCCCGTCCTGGAGCCTGGCCTGCAGATAGGGCCGCTCGGTGCCTGCCCACCGACTGAATGGACCCCGGCGACCAGAGCTGACCGGCTCACACTCACCCTTCTCACTCACCAAAGCGATCTGGGCTTCCTGGGAGCCAGCGCCCACAGCAGCTCAACAAATCGTAACCATGGCAACAGCCAATCCGGAGAAGGCAGAGCAGCCGTTCTTTACAGGTGCCCCGACAGGACAAACAACTTTGATTCTAAATTAGAATAGTCACTGCGTTAGGACGAGGAAATCATTTTTCTTTCGAGGTAATTATTAATATTTATATAATTTGGGAAATTACTCAATGACGATATGGCATTTTGTTATAATTATTCAAGTAGAGGAAACAGCAATCAACTACTAGATATCCATGTTAGATACTGTTTCTTCTACAACACTCTTTAAAATGTGACTTGTGAGGCTGAGGTGTGGAGAAGAAAC
>CABHPR010100312.1:0-25093 GCA_902168415.1 Peromyscus melanophrys
TCTCTACCTGCCCTCTCAATTATAAAGTCTCTTTTAGATTCAGTTTTCGGTTATTTTGTTGTTGCTGGACCACAAATGGCTTGTAAAGTAAGAGTTTTAAATAATTATATCATTTTAGAATTTATTACTACAGTATAGACCTAGATATGGGCAAACATGTTGAAAAACTATGGTCTTGGCCTGGGGAGATGACTCAGTAGATAAAATGCTTGCCTTGCAAGCATGAGGAACTGAGTTCAAATTCTAAGAACTCATGTAAAGCTGACACAGAACTGTGTGTCTGTAAACCCAGTGCTTGTGTGGAGATGAGTATGGTGATATTTTATTTGTACTGAAATGTGATTTTATTTGTATGTTAATAAATAAAGTTGCCTGGGGGTCAGAGCTAATAGCAAGCCATAGCAGAAGCTGGGCAGTGGTGGTGCACACCTTTAATCCCCAGCACTTGGTAGGCAGAACTAAGTAGATCTCTCTGTGTTCAAGGATACAGCCAGCATGGAGACACACGCCTTTAATCTCAATACCAACCATAGAAGACCTGGAGGTCTGTACAGACAGGCAGTGACGAGGAGTCATGTGGTTGGGTTTACAACCAATGAGAAGGCAGAACAGAAAGTCAATAAAAGGACAGACACACAGGAAGTAGGTCTCTTTCTGAGGGGAAGGATGACAGCAGCAGCTAAGGGTAAGAAAGGCGGTTTTAAGTCTCAGCTCTCAGCTACTGCTCTGACCTCTTGGGCTTTTAACTCTGCAATTGGCTCTGTGTTTCTTATTTAATAAGACGGTTCATCTACAGATGACAGGTGGAGAATCATGGGCCAGCTAGTCTGGTGTGTAAAACAGAGACCCAAAGAAGAGATCTCAAAGAAAGGGTGAGGTAAGGACTTACATCTGAGGTTGTTTTCTGACCCCTACATACACTACGACACATGTGTGCCTACACTCATGTGGATATTCATATGCACGCCCGTGCACAGATACACACACACACACACACACACACACACACACACACACACACACACATTTTAAAAGAAGAAACATCCAGGTCTCTATGGCAATCCTATTTCAGGTGGAATTTCTGAGAAATGTGCACTTACAGTTGACGACAGCGATGTTTATCCCTCTTCCCACATTTCCCGTCTTCTCTCCTAACAGCCTAAAAAGTGAGTGAGAGTCAGTCAAAGAGCTCCTACATGAGCTGGGTGAGCAGCCCTCCCTCAACAGGCCTTCTGTGCTCAGGACAGTGGCACCCCCCTCCAAAATGCACCCCCAAATTATTCCACCCTTGCTCTACACACCTTCAGGATTCAGACTCAGTTCCTGGGTGCCTGGAAGCTGCATTTCATCTTATAATCTGGACCAAAGGCCAGACACGAAGGCTCTTCACCAAGGCTTCCCTCACCAGCCCCTGAGAAGCCATGCCTGGTCTCACAGACTTGAGGGCGGACGGCAGCTCCACTCCAGGCTGGGCTTCTTCAAGTCTCCGCTTCCTTCTCCCTCAGGACCCACCGGCTTTGCCCGCCTCCTGGTCATTCCTTTCACCCACCCACCGACTACAACCCAGCTTATCTCCTTAATGAGCACTTTGTATTGCATCATTTCATTTTTGCTTTTCTTTTGAAGAGATTTTTATTTTAATAGGTGTATTGTTTGTGCACACAGGTGCAGTGCTTGAGGGGGTCAGAGATGGTATAGGATACCCTGGAGCTGGAGTTAAAGGCAATTGTGAGCTCCCAGATGTGAGTGCTGGGAACCCAAGTCAGATCCTCTAAAAGAACAGTAAGTGCTTTTAACCATTAAGCCATCCTTCCAACCCATTTTTGCCTGTCAATTGAAGAAAATGAAATGTCAGTATCATATACAATTTTAATTCAATTTTTGTGCCTTAAATCCAGGAACACTAAAGTATTTCCTAGAGATGATAATTGTCATTGGAGGTCATAGGAATAATGTATGTGTATGTGTTTGGGGTGTGTGAATTCTATGTGCATGTATGTGGTATGTCAGCATGTATCCATGTGTATGCACATGTTCATAAGTGTTGTGTGTAGTGTATGCACATGTTCATAAGTGTTGTGTGTAGTGTATATACAAGTTGTATGTATGCATATTTCTGCACATATGCATGCATGGATTGTGTCTATGTTTGCATATGTGCAGGTGTGCACATGTGTTGTATATTTACAGTATGTGCATATTCTGGACCTTGGCCGAGATTAGCATCAATGACTCAGTATAATCATAAAGAGAATCTGGAGCTTGTCTTTCATGTCAGAACTATAATGTGGGCAACAGGCGCTTTAATATGCTGCCTCTGGCATGTTTAACTGAAGGCCTCCAGGAGCCATAAGGCCTAGTGCTTTCTCAGTGTTAGAGAGCAATCTATAAGTACCCAAAAAGAGGTGAGGAAGGACTTCCGTTCTCGGTAGTAAAAAACTGGGTAACCATAACCCCCACAGGAAGCAGGAGATGAGGAGGAACACACTTTAAAAAGATCTACTGGGAGGCAGTGGTGGTACATGCCTTTAATTCCAGCAGAGGCAGGTGGATCTCTGTGTGCTTGAGGCCAGCCTGGTCTACAAAGTGAGTTCAAGGACAGCCAGGGCTGTTACAGAGAGAAACCCTGTCTTGAGAAGAACAAACAACAAACAAACAAACAAACAAACAAACAAACAGATCTGCTGGGATAAGAGAGCCCTGAAATGTAGCCAAGAACTCCCCAAGCCAACAGCTGACTGATGACAGATATTGCAGGGGTAAGTCTAACATTGAACGAGATCTTTGCTCTTGCAAGAACATTCACAGGTCAACAGAAGGAAGCCTGGAGAAGACACCAGCACTTCTAACAGCCATGCAGGCCTTAGGGACAAAAGTCTGAAGGCAAATTGAGGGCCACATCAAATCTCTCAGAGTCACAAAGGGCTGGATGAAGAAGACAGAAACTAGAATTTGTGGCCTTTAGCCCAGACTTCGTTGAACTAGGTAACCCAGAAAATGGTGACATTTAAAATGTGTTCCAGAACCTGATTGTAGCTCCAGGTTCTAGGAACAGCATTTGAGAAAAGACAGAAACTCCCACCTTACTGTGCTTCGGTTGTGAGGGAGGAATGCCCCCTGCCAGTTCCTGTGTTGGGAGCGTGGTCCCAGCTCCTGGTGACGCTGAGGTGCTATAAGAGGCTGTGGAAACCCCTGGAGGGGAGCCAACTATTGTCAGAGGGACACTGTTCTTAAAGTATGTTAACTCCACAAAGAGCAATTTACTGTAAAAGGGAAAACCTGGCTTGCTTCTGACCAGGCAATCTCTGTGTCTATTCTAGTTATTGTGAATACACTTGCTAAGAGGCAGGGCCATGCTCTTGGCCCTCCTGAGTTAGGAGACGGAGTTCTTCTCTACACAAGTCATCCAGCTTCTGGTGTTCACTATGTGATGGTAAATCGATTAGTGTGTGCCTCTTGCTGCTATTTTTAAATGAATTCTCAGAGGTACTGCCTGGCACACTGTCAGAAGAAGCTTGACACACAAAGAAAGAAGTCAACAAAAGAGCCAAAGGAGCCAGCAGAACAGTGTAGACAACAAGGGCACACTCACAGGCTCCAGCCAGCCAGCCAACTCAACTTCCAGAAAACAGCACTCAACGCATTCAGAAAGGATGGGAAAAACAGAAATTTTTAACCAGAAGTCAAAAAAAAAAAAAAAATGGCGTGCTCACTTGGGAAAAAAGAAAGAGCAGCAGTCCATGGCTGGGTTTAAGGACAGATTAGACACAGTAGAAGAGACGAGCGGTGACGTGAAAGACAGTTCTATCTACAGTAAAGCATGGAAAGTGGACTGTGGGTACCGGGAACAGAGTAATGAGGTTCAATAGAAAGCAGCGAGCTGAGCAGCAGTGTTCATTGCTCTCTAAGTGACAGAATGTGACTTGCTGTTCAGGACCTGCCCCTACGACTTCCTACCATAATGCACTCAAACTGTGTGCCAACACAAATCCTTTCTCATGTGAGTTGCTTTTGTTCAAGTATTTCATCATGGCAATGGGGAAATTTATCAGACACAATGAGGATATTGAAATATGCTTACTTAAGAAGCCCCAAATAGCTAAATAAGACAAAGCAGGACACATCAAGGTACAAATGCTGAGACCAGAGATAAGTAAAAATATCTTAAAATCAATCTGAAAAGCACTGAGCACATCAAGACCCAGGTCTGAGGTTCCACCTTGCACCCCACTAGAGAAACTATCTCTCTAGAGATGTGCAGGCTTCATCTGTGAAGATGAGCATCACCAGAGTACTGAGCAGAGCTGTGCTCAGAACTGCTAGGACCCTCTCCAGAGGAGGTGACTTGTAGAGCCCTGTGTTTCTACTAAGTATTTGTAGTTAAAGTTTTTTCACAAAGACAAATCCAAGCCTGGGTGGCTTCACTGGTGGAACTACCATCAAAAGAGATCATGAAAATCCAACCAAGACCACAAACAGCCCTCAGAGACACCCATTACCCTACCCCGGGACACAGTAGGTGTTTTGATTCCCACTCCTGACTTTCAGCCTTGTCAGGAGTACGGAACGTAAAAGTGCAGCCTCAGAGTGGAGAGGGGACACAGCCAAGCAGACGCTCATTTCTTACACACAGTACTTACAGTTCATCCTCAAAGCAGATCTTGGCATACTTGTCTCGGCCACCACCACTGAGCAGCCGGTAGGCATAGGTGTCAGGAGGACATGGTGCCCAGTGGTCACATTTTTGCCTTTTGGGGGTTGGGGCTGTAAAGATAAAAACAAGACAATCATAGTTGCTTCTCAGAGGAGACTGCTGTGTGGCCACCAGTACCAACAGCTCTATTCCAGGACCAACTCCCAGTGTGGTGGGGAAACTCTAGAAGCAAGTTGGCAGCTGTGTTTGGATCCTGAGAATGCTTCTCAAGATGCATGGTTGATGTAACTTGGTTTTGTCTTCTGGTAACAGCCACAGATAGTGAGCATAAGTAGCCATCTCAGAGGTTTTAGGATTGCTGCCCACAGCTGCTAACTCAAAACACAATGAACACTGGTGGACACAAGCTTTCAGGTCACAGCAGATATGAACTACACTTCAGGCCATTTGACCCTGGAAGATGTACACAGCAGGTCCACCCCACAGCAACAGAATACATGCTTCTCTCCAGCATACAGAGAACATTTCCATACTTGACCTTTGCCAAAATACCTAGAAGCAACTAGAACATTCTCCAATGAAGAGCTTGTGTTATGGAATAAAAGGAGGCTCAGCAAAATTAAGATTGAAAGAATATCCTTGGGCTTCAGAGTTAAGGGTACTGGCTGCTCTTGCAGAGAACTAGGGTTCAATTCCCAGCACCCACATCTGCAACTCCAGTTCCAGGGATCCAGTGCTCTTTTCTGGCTCCATAGGCACTGTATCCACACAGTGCATAGACATTTATACAGGCAAAATATCCCCCCCACACAAAATTTGTTTTTTATTTATGTATTTATTTATTAGTATTAGTATTGTTTAGGGGTTTTTGTTTTGTTTTGTTTTGGGATTTTGTTGTTGTTGTTTTCTCAAGACAGGGTTTCTCTATGTAGCCCTGGTTGTCCTGGAACTCACTCTGTAGACCAGGCTGACCTAGAACTCAGAGATCTGCCTGTCTCTGCCTCCTGAGTGCTGGGATTAAAGGTGTGAGCGACCATTGCTCCACTTGTTTTGATTTTCATTTGTTTGTTTGTTTGTTTTTGATATGGGGTCTCACTATGCAGCTCTGGCTGTCCTGGAACTCACTATGGAGACCTGACTGGCTTCAAACTCACCGAGATCCACCTGTCTCTGCCTCTTGAGTGCTGGGATTAAAGCTGTGTGCCACCACACTGGCTAAAATTTTTAAAAAAAAAAATCTTTTAATCTGAAAACATGATGGTGAAATGAGAAATGAGGATTTTCAGAAGCTGTGGAAACACACAGAAGCTAAACAACAGGGTTCTGAGCAATCAGTGAATTAAAGGAGAAAATCTAAAATATCTTAATAGGACATTGTGCCTCCTGTGACCTCAGAACTTGGGAGGCTGAGGCAAGAGCACAGCTCTGAGTTCAGAGCCAGCCTGTGCTATGGATTGTGACTGCCTCAATCAATCAATTCCTAACACAATGTACACAAAGCAAATAGACACTAAAATGTATGGAATCCAGCAAAAGTAATTTAAAAAGCAATGTTTACAGCAATACTCACCCACATCAGAGAAAAGGAATGTTCTCTGGTAAATACCCTGATATTCACTAGGAACCATAACAAGGAGAAAAAACCAAGCCTGAGGCAGGAGAGAAATAAGATGGATTTGAGCAGAAATGTATAAGATAGAGAAGACTAAGGAGTAACAGAAAAGATCAATGGAATAAAGACTCATTTTATGAAAAAAATATCAGCAAAACTGGCATATCTGAAGCTAGATTTAAAAGAAAGTGAAGGTTCAAATAAGTTTGTGTATGAAAGAAGAGGAATTTTGATGCCACAGGGCAGAAGGACAGAGGACTATTACTCAGATGAATAATCCTCATAGCACAAACTGGACAGCCCTAGAAACATTCCATACATTCTTACAACCCACCAAGACCAAATCATGAAGAAACACAGAACCAAACAGGTCAGTTACAAATAGAGGTTGAAACAGTAATAAAAAGTCCATCATCAAACAAAAGCCCAAGGCCAGGTGGCTCCACTCCTGACTTCTACCACATTTAAAGATGACCCAATACATCAATCCTTCTCAAACTCTTCAAAAAACCCATCACAGGAGGACAGCATTATCCTGATACCAAAGCCAGACAAGGACACTGCCAGGAAATAAAATTACAAGCCAAGTTCTCCAATGACCATAGACACAAAAATCCTTCCCAAAATACTGAGAGACCAAATGCAGTAGCACACTCAAGGGTCACTCATCACAACAAAATGGGATCTTTCCTTGGTTTGCAAGGATGGTTCAACAAATGTAGATCAACATGAGACCACGAAGACTGAATGAAGGGCAAAGGGCTCCCTGGGGTATCAATAGATAAGGAGAGAGGGAAACAAGATAAAATTTAACATTTTTTATATGAAACTCTCAATGGATTAAATATAGAAGGGCTCAACATAGTGCTGTATTGGTGCTGAGAGTCAGAGTCGGGAGTTTTTCTCTGAAACTAGGAACAAGTTAAGGCACTCTGTCTTACCACATCTATTGAATGTAGTGCTAGAAGCTCCTGCCAAAGCAGTTACAAAAGAAAGAGAAGTGAGAGGCATCAAAATAAGAGGAAGTTATATAGTCTGTTTGCTATGGGCATCATCCAATAGAGAGAGCACCTGACTCCATGAAACACTTAAAATTGACAAATTCAGTAAAGCTTCAGGATACACACACACACACACACACACACACACACACACACACACACACACACAAATAGTACTAATATTTCTGTACACTAACAATAAACTATCCAAAAGAAAACTGGATGATGAGGAAACAATCTAATTTATAATTGCTATAAAACAGTAAAATACTTGGGAATAAATTCAAACAAGGAAGTAGATGCCCTGTATGTTGTAAACTATAAAACAGGAACAACAGAAGACAATTGCAAGTAGCATCGGCTGTTTGTAAATTAGAATAATTAATATTCTGAAAATATTCATACTTCTCAAAGTGATCCACAGATTCAAAATCCAATGTCATTCTTCACATGAATAGAGTATGTATGGAGGGCTGACAAGACAGCTCAGTGGGGATGGGTACCTACTGTCAAACCTGATGACCTGGGCTCAGTCCCTGGAAACACATGCATGGTAGAAGGTAAGAACTGATTCCCTTTAGTTTTTCTCTTGGCACACAGACACATACACACACAGTCAATCAGTAAAATGAAAGAAAAACAGAAGTTTTATATGAAACCATAAAAGGTCTTTAACAGCCAAAGCAATCTAGAAGTAGTACTCTACCTGATTTTAAACTGTATTACAAAGCTTAATCATCAAAACAGCTTGGTAGTGTCATTAAAACAAACATACCAACCAATGGAACAGAAGAGAGAGCACAGAAACAAACCCCACATTCAGTCTTTCATTTTTTGTCAGAGACGCATTGACACAAAGAGGGCAAAGAGACAATGCTGGCTGGACTTATGTCAACTTGACACAGAAACTAAAGTTATCTGAAAGGAGAGAACCTCAACTAAGAAGATGCCTCCATAAGATCTGGCTGTAAGGCATTTTCTTAATTAGTTATCAATGTGGGAGGGCCCAGTACATTGTGTGGTCATCCCTGGGCTGGTGGTCCTGGGTTCTATAAGAAAGCAGGCTGAGAAAGCCAGGGGGAGTAAGCTAGTGAGCAGCTCCCCTCCAAGGCTTCTGCATCAGCTCCTGCCTCCAGGTTCCTGCCCTTCATGAGTTCTGTCCTGACTTCCTTTGATAATGAATAGCAATATGAAAATGTAAGCTGAAAATCCTTTCCTCCCCAACTTGCTTTTTGGTCATGGTGTTTCGTTGCAATAGAAACCCTAAGACAGACACCATTTAATAAATAGAGTTACAAACTTGACCTTCTCATGCAGATGGATAAAGCCAAGTCACCTCACATTGTACACAACAGCAGGACTCAAAATGGATAAAGGACTTGAGTATAAGAACAGAAACTGGGGGTTGGGGATTTAGCTCAGTAGTAGAGAGCTTGCCTAGCAAGTGCAAGGCCCTGGGTTCGGTCCTCAGCTCCAGAAAAAAAAAAAAAAAAAAAAAAAAAAAAAAAAAAAAAAAAAAAAAAAAGAAAGAAAAAAAAAAAGAACAGAAACTGTGCCGGGTGGCGGTGGCACACGCCTTTAATCCCAGCACTCAGGAGGCAGGAACAGGTGGATCTCTGTTAACTTGAGGCCAGCCTGGTCTACAAATCGAGTTCCAGCACAGGCCAGAGCTACACAGAGAAACTCTGTCTCGAAACAACAACAACAACCCCGTCCCTCCCTCCCCCCAAAAAGAACAGAAATTGTAAAACATGGGGAAAGCCTTAGTCATGTTGGCTAGGCAATGATTTTTCTGAAATGACCACAGAAGCACCGGCAACAGAAGAGAAAGTAGACAGCTGGGATTACATCAAACAGAACAAAGAAGCAAGGTGGTGGTGGTGGCGGCGGCGGCGGCGGCGGCGGCGGCGGCGGCGGCGGCGGCGCACGCCTTTAATCCCAGCACTCAGGAGGCAGAGGCAGGTGGATCTCAGTGAGTTCCAGGACAGCCAGAGATACACAGAGAAACCTTGTCACAGAAAAAAAAAATGAGCAAAGAAAGAGACAACCAATAGAACAGGAAATAGCTCTGGGCCAGTCATCAGATACAGGCTAAGTATCAAAGTACATAAGGAACCCCAGCAGTTCAATGACAAGTTTTAAACCTGATTATAAAATGGGCAAAGGGGTGTCTAAGATGAGACCCAAATCCCATGCTGCATATTTCCGGGTGTTTTGTTTCTAAAGGTGATGATTTCAGTGTATTAACAAGAACCTGCACTCCTGTGTCCATGGCAGCTTACTTACAGCATGAAATATGATGTGTATATAATAAAATACTATTCAGCCTTAAAAAGACAATCTTGTGACTTTGGGAAAACTGGATGACATCCTGCCAAACGAAATAAGCCAAGCATAGAAAGACAAATACCACAAAACCTCACTCACATGTGGAATATAAAGAAGTTAAACTCAAAGACACAGAGCAGAATAGTGGACATCAGAGACTGGGCAGGTTAAAGAGTGTGGGAGGGAAACTGGAATCGCTTTGTTAAGAATGCATGTGAGGTAGATGAGATCTGAGCTTGTTTGATCAAGAAATTTGCCATGAAATGTGGCTAATAACACATTGCATTATATACTAGAAAACTGCTACAGAAGCCACCTTCAAGTATCCTTAATACACAAAACAACTTCTAGCCAAAAGCCTTGCTGCTGAGCTCCAGTCAGACACCCCACCGTGTCTGCACAGACCAGAATGTCACACTGTACCCACATGTACATACAGACTTGACTCTTGGATTTTAAAGTTAATCGGTCTATTGAAAGCAGACATTCAGGCCAGCGAGAGGACTCGGCAGGAAAAGGCACTTGGTGCCAAGCTTGAGGACTTGAGGTTGACTCCCCAGAACCTGTTGGAAAGACAGAACCAACTCTCATTGTCTTCTGACCTCCACACCTGTGCTGCAGCACATACACATGTGTGCATGCGGGTAATACTTTTTTTAAAAAGATAAAAATGATGGTGTAAACAGCTTTATCCCTGGAAGAACCTGCTGGAACAGGTCAAGGTTCAGAGAGCTGCCATGACATCCAGCACACTGTCGTGTCTCTGATGGACATGGCCCCAGACATGGCTTATTGGGGACCACAGTTCTCTGTCCCCAGAAGGAAAAAATGGGAGAGATGGCTTCCTTTCCTTCAGGCTGGTCTGGGCTCCTCTTTGTCTGCCCTCTGACTCCTTGGCCCAGACCAGCCCCACACCAGCATCCCCTGTGATTTTTTTTATTGTATTTTGTTAACTCTATCTTACAATTTCCTTATTAAAAACTTCTCCAGGAAGCGGAGATCTTGTGTGTGTCCAGTCATTGCAGCACATCCATGGGGGACAGTGCTGGTAGCTGTTCTGTCAACATCTGTTGAAGGCATGAGCATCTGTTAGGCTGATCTGTGTGTACATGAGCATGTGAGTTCAGAGACAAGAGAGTCTGCCTACCCTGGGAAAGCACCAGGGGTGGAGGAGGGGTACAGATTAGCAGTATAGCACACAGAACAAGCTGGGGCACCCATCCACTGTAAAGAGAATGAAGGGAATAACAGGAGATCCTGGGAGCAAGGACAGCACTCAGTGTCTGCTAATTCCCTTCCTACAGATTCTGATTATTTAGACAAAGAAAAAAAAATCCCTTAAATTTTCACTCTTGAGGAGGAATCTTTACTATTCTACCTTTACAACCATTTCCGCCGGGTGGTGGTGGCGCACGCCTTTAATCCCAGTACTCGGGAGGCAGAGCCAGGTTGATCTCTGTGAGTTCGAGGCCAGCCTGGACTACCAAGTGAGTTCCAGGAAAGGCGCAAAGCTACACAGGGAAACCTTGTCTTGAAAAACCAAAAAAAAAAAACCCAAAAAAAAAAAAAAAAAACCCAAAACCCAAAAAACAAAAACCAACCATTTCCTTCTGGACTTTTCCATGCACTCAAAAGGCATCTTTTTTTTTTTTTTTTTTTGGTTTTTCGAGACAGGGTTTTTTTGTGTAGCTTTTCGCCTTTCCTGGAACTCACTTGGTAGCCCAGGCTGGCCTCGAACTCACAGAGATCCGCCTGGCTCTGCCTCCTGAGTGCTGGGATTAAAGGCGTGCGCCACCACCGCCCGGCTCAAAAGGCATCTTAAGTTTCAAGTACAATAGTTAATGTGGTTCTTGTCAAGCTCTAGACAGCCAACTTTAAATCAACTATTAGACTCTTAATACAAAAAGGTGCCATGTATACATTGTCTTTCCCATATTTCTAGTTAATTTTAACACTCTACATCATGTTTAACAATTTAAGAAGATCGTGTGTGTGTGTGTGTGTGTGTGTGTGTGTTGCACATCTGTGAGTGTGCCAGTAAACACACACACATGCAAAGCAGAGGCCAGTGGGGGAGGGTGCCAGGGTGCTGTTTGCTTTATTCCTTTAAGGCAGGGGTCCCATACAGGACCAGAAGCTTGCTGCTTTGGCAGAACGAGGTGGCCAATAAGTTTCTGGGATCCACCTGTCTCTGCAATGCTGGGGCTACAGACATGCCCAGCTGTGTTAGCTTTTAATGTGGGTACTGGAGATTTGAACTCAGGTCCTCATGTTTGCCTAACAAGCACCTTTACCACTGAGCCATGTTCCCAGTCCCTAGTTAACAATCTCTAAAATTTAATAATGATATGCATTCCTTGGATATTCACCTGAAAATGCACTGAACAGAATATCGTCCTTCCTTCCTTCCTTCCTTCCTTCCTTCCTTCCTTCCTTCCTTCCTTCCTTCCTTCCTTCCTTCCTTCCTTATTTATTTATTATTTGTTTGTTTGTTTATGGCTTTTATCGAGACAGGGTTTCTCTATGTAACAGCTCTGGTTGTCCTGGAACTCGCTTTGTAAACCAGGCTGGCCTCAAACTCACAGAGATCTGCCTGCCTCTGCCTCCTGAGTGCTGGGATTAAAGGCGTGCAGCACCACCACCCGGCTAATATCTTTAAATGCAATAAACACACTGTTTAAAAGTGGGTGGTTCCTGGTTTCCAATTTTGCAAACATACATCTATAAACTCAGTTTAGAGAGATGATTCCTCAGATGGGAACATGTTCTCCCTTTAGCACAGTGATGGTTCTCTTATTCAGCAGGTGTGACCGCTTCCCTGTGGACAATGCTGTGCCTTACACACCTGGCCTGTGATCAGGAGACAAACACCTCCCGTTCTTGCCCTCCTGATAGCCTTGCAGCCAGAGTACTAGTTACAGAGTCTCCTCCACTGGCTGTGAAGTGGATATGAGCCCAAGCATGAACATTATGTATGCCCACAAATATTCTGACATTACTCTGCAAGGGGAACTCTGACCTTAATGGTTGTTCAAAGAGAAGCCCTGTGGACATCATATACTTGTCAGGTCCCAATGGACAGACACTTAAGATAATAATAATAGTGTGGCCAATTGGTACAGGAGGCAGCAAAGGAAAAACCATAAAAGATAGTTTAAGATGGTTACGAATCCAGCTGCAAAATATAAGTAAGCAAATTAAATCTGACAGCCCTGTAGAGACCTCCCAAAAGTGAGGAAGGCAGCAACAGCCTGATTTTTCCAGGAGCTTGGCTCTGTAAGCCCCAAAACATTCAGAAAGAATTGAGAAGTTAAATTAGACAGTAGACCTCAGAGTAACAGGGAAAGAGCAAGAAGGCAAAAGAGCATTTCTTTCCCCTACATGTAGGAAATCTTTATAATACCATTAGTATGTTTTGCAGTTTAACTGTGCCTGCAGTACTGTGTCAGCAAACACATTAAATAACAGTTTTAACCTAAATAGAGACATATGAGTCAAGGTCTCTCTGTGTAGCCCTGGTTGGCCTGGAACTTGCTATGTAGACCAGGCTGATCTTGAATTCACGAAGATCCACCTGCCTCTGCCCCTCTGCCTCTACTGGGATTAAAAGGCATTAACCACAATACCTTTTTTTTTTTTTTTTTTTTTTTTTTTTCGAGACAGGGTTTCTCTGTGTAGCTTTGTGCCTTTCTTGGAACTCACTTGGTAGCCCAGGCTGGCCTCGAACTCACAGAGATCCGCCTGGCTCTGCCTCCTGAGTGCTGGGATTAAAGGCGTGCGCCACCACCGCCCGGTGAACCACAATACCTTTAAAATATATCTTTAGAATATATTTTGTGTTGTAAACATAGCAGCAAACCCCCAAGTCAATTTACTTCAGATTTATTAAAAATTTTTAAACAAATTGTGAGACTGAAAGGCTAGCTGGATGAGTTTCCCTCCCCACCCCTATTTCATAAGACTACCTCCTTTAGTCTTCTGGGGGCTCTGGCTCCATAGCACCTAGAGCCCAAGTAATGGTCCCAAGAAATATGTGGGCTCTATCTGATCATGTGACAGTTTCCCAGGCAGAAGTGACAGGTTCTGAGCTGGCAAGAGACATCTCCTTTCCCTCTAGGATGGGAAGGGACCCAGATGCTCACTGCCAAAGGCACATATACCTGTCAGGACAGCCATGGGCTGGGCTCTCACTGGGCTGTTCCTCCTCTACCTGTCTGTCAAAGTGGTTGGGGCTCTGGGACAGGAAGAGATGACCAGTCTAACAAGGAAACAAGACCCTGCTTGCTCAAAATACCAGCCACAGACTCACCAGATATCCCTGCCAAGGGGCATGGCACAATACAGCAGATGGCAACTAATAGTCAAGATGTCAACCCACCAGATGAATAATTCCCTGATGGGAGAACCTCATTAAGCATGGCTGTGAGGCCACAGACATTGGAATATTAATTGCTTCTGTCTGTAATTTTCTCATGTGCTATTGCAAATTTCTCCCCAAACTGCTATGGGGATTTCCCCACAGCCTGTATCAGTAGTGTGTTTTCCTCATGAATACATACTCCATCTATTGGGCATATTTATATCTGTGGATTTTCAGGAAGATGATTTCTCCTAATGCTGTGTAATTTTGATGAATAAAAATGCTTCGTCATTAGGTCTTTTGTCCCACGAAAACTGTGAGAGACAGTACCTGTTTTACATCATAGCTCAGGCTGACATAGGAAAATAACAGCATTTTCAGACGGCTTTTACACCATTAGCTGATTTAAAGCCTCAAAGTAACCTCAGATTAGACCAGGTGCCTTGAAAGGCACCTTGCTAATAGGTTTTAAGATAAACTCTCCCAGGGAATGCAGTCCTGTTCACAAGGACAGATAGCCAGCCGCAGTACAAGTTCACCAGGACAAAATTGCCAGCTGTCTGATTTGTTGAGCCAAGGTTAGGCACACAGCAACCTTATTGCGGTGCCCCTCTTGCTAAGTCTGGCTGTTATCTAGGGCAGCAATTAACTCTGCACAAACTCCAACCTCAGTTTCAACATATGAGACTCAAAGTTCAGCCAACTAACTGTTCTTTACGATAGGTCCTGAAATCTCAAGACTGACAGGATACGGATCAAGAGGTCTGGCCAGGGATATAGATATATTATACACCCACTGCAGAGTTTGGAAGCATGTATGTATGCCTTCTATGGAGATTTAAAATGCCAACTTGGGGTGAAGATTCTATGATTTCTTGCTCTTAGATTCATTAATCACAAGTATATTTTTACTGTTTTATAAACACTGCTTTTTCTGAGTAAAGCTTATGCTTTAACAATTTCATACATGTATATAATATATTCTCTTTCTACATTCTTTGAGTGCAGTTTAATATTTAAAATTTCCCTGATGGCAGATGGATCACCATCTGCAGGAAACAAGTTCCTTGCCTGGGGTGAGAAACTGGAGCAGGAAGTCATGCATGGTTAGAGGCTATTCTCTTGCCTGGCTTCATACACCACCACCACCACCCTACCCCACCCCCCACCACACCTGGCTTGCATCTCATAATGGTCCTGCTTCATAGGGACATGTGCAGGTGAACTTTCTGGAGGGCAGGCCTTTGGTTTTCTTCAGAATCCCTATGAGCATTCAGCAGTAGTAACCAAAGTAACATAGAGGTGAGTATTTGTTTTCTTGAAGGGCCTGGGAATGAGTGGGAAACCAGGATGGGTTTTTTGTTGTTATTTTGTTTTTCTTTAGTAGTATGCTCACCATGAGTATAGTCTTCCACTCATTTCCTAGGAGCACAGAACCACACTGCATGGATGGAAAAAGGTGCCTGCTTCTCAGGCCAGGATCCACAGCTCCCTCCCACCTGACACTGTCCCAAAGGGTCACCAAGGACCTCACCTAGCCTTAGTGCTTCCTAGGAATCCTCTTCCTTCCCAAGACAGCTGAAGTCCAAAGGGACAAGCAGAGGCTGAGGTCCCTCGCCCACAGGAATGCTGCTCACACCAAGACCAAGTGGCTCTTACCAGATCTAGAGACAGAGAGCTGGCATGGGGGAGGGCTCCAGCCTGCCTCCCAGAAAGCAAAGCTATCTCCAGGACTCCAAACAAGCCCATGAAAAATTCCTTTTCATCTCACAAGCCCTCTCTGAGGCCAAGTTAATCACAATAAATATAGATTCTTGGACTCAACCCTAGACCCATGGACTTTTTAATTTCCTGGTGTGGAGTCCAAGTATCTGTCTTTCAGGAAAATCCCCGGATCTGGGTACTCTGGTTTCCCTCACCCTGGGAATGAAGGTGATGATCCTGAGGGTTTAGGAGGCATACTAGAAAGTCACTAGGTGAGGAGATTCTTTCATTCTTTCACTGGGGCTACCTGAGAGCAGCTTCCTGGCCACAGCCATCACTTCACTGCTTCCCATGAGACTGTGCAGTCAGAATTGGCCACCAAAAGTGTTCTGTTACATGCCAGCCAGTGGTTAAGTGTGGACTGTGCTTCTGAGCACAGTGGAAGTCAGAGAACAATGTCTAGACCTCTGCACACTCAGAGGTTGGGAGGAACGAGGAGAATGGAGTTGGGTGGCCATCCATAGGCAATGTCACTGTGGCTTTTGTTAAGCTTTTGTCTAAGGTCAGAACATGAGGAGGGAGAGGCGGGCGAGGAGCCAGGAGTCCTAGACAGGACAGCACAGACAGGCTAACTCTGGTGAGGAAAGAAGGAAAGAAGCCTGGGAAGTGGGGCTCTCTAGTGTCTCTGAGGTCCCCCAGGACTCAGCATAGGTGCTGGGGCCCAAACAAAGGAGACACGAAGTGCAGGAAGACCACTAACTGTGGAGCTGCCTCTCTGCATCTGCTGCCCCACTTGTAAGGCCTAGATACAGACACTTCCACTCAGAATACCTATTATATATATCTGTAAATGCCAGCAGAATAAGGAGTTTGTGCTTCCTTGTTTCCAAATTCACACAGCACTGAAAGTACCTTTTTAATTAATCTAATAAAAATTGAAATGTTTTCACGTGAGTTTCTTAGCACTAAAACCTCCTGTCTTACTCTTCTATTGCTGTGAAGAGACCAAGGCAACTCTTATAAAGGAAGCCATTTAATTGTGGGCTCACTTACAGTTTCAGAGGTTTAGTCCATTATTATCATACAGGCAGGTGCTGGAGCAGTAGCTGAGAACTGCATCCCGAGTTATAGATAGAAAGAGAGAGGGGGAAGAGGAGAGAGAGAGACACTGGATCTGGCATGGACTTTTGAAACCTCCAAGCCCACCCACACCCACCCAAAGCCACACCTTCTAATCCTTCTAATCCTTTTACACAGTCCCACTCCCTGATGACTAAGCACTCAGATATAAGAGCCTATCGGGGCTGTTCTTATTCAAACCACCACACCTTCCTTGGTTATATTCTCACAGGACTCAGGTTTTAAAGCTTTGATTTGTCACAGCCCATGGTTAGGGGCTGAGAAATAAAAAAAAAAAAAAAAAAAAAAAGAGCCATGGCTAGGGGCTCCTGGAAAGCAGTGTACTGGGACTATCACATAGCAACTCTCACAAAAGTATGTAATCCATTTTAGGAGAAAAGAGAACAGAACTTAGAAGCTATTTTTGCTAAAAAGTATTTACTCTTCTTGGGCCCACAAGGTACAAAAAACAAAGAAATAAACAAACCACAAAAACAGAGTAAGATTCTGGCACCTCTGCCTTCATTCTGCATCAGAACCCTTCACTCTGGTCACCTGTTTACTTTTGAATATGGATACACGGTCCTTCAAGTAGTGTTTAACCTGTACACTAGTCCCTCAAGAAGTGGTCCCCCTTCCAGGATAAAGGCACAGAGATTAGTCACTGCCACTAAAGACAGAAACCGAAAAAGATACTAGAACATTGAAAGACATCCCATGCTCCTGGACTGGAAAAATTAATTGTGTGGAAATGGCCATTTACTAAAAGCAATCTACAGATTCAGTGCACTCTCATTCAAAACTCCACAGCCACTCTTCCTTTTCACAGATGTAGAAGAAAATCTGAGAATTTAAATGGCAACACACAAAAAATAAAATAAAATAATAAAATAGGATAGTGACAAAATAAAACAGGATAGTGAAGGCAATCTGAACAGAAAGAATACAGCTTGAGATAACACCACACCTGACTTCAAGCTATACCACAGAACCATGGCCTTAAAAACAGCATGGTCGGGTCTCGAGAGGGTGGCACACACCTTTAATCCCAGCACTTAGGAGGCAGAGGCAGGTGAATCTTTGTGAGTTCGAGGCCAGCCTGGTCTACAGAGCTTGTTCCAGGACAGGCTCCAAAGCTACACAGAGAAACCCTGTCTCAAGAACAAACAAACAAACACCAGCATGGTCATAGTACAGAATCAGTAGACTAGAACTGAGGACCCAGATATTAGTGCATACTTATACAGCCACCTGATTTTCTACAAAGATGCCAAAAACACACATTCAACAAATGCTGCTGGGAAACCTGTATTTAACATGCAGAAAAATGAAACTGGACCTTCACCTTTCACCCTGCTTGAAACTCAACTCCAAAAAATCAAGGACCCCAACATCAGACCTGATGCTGTGAAACTGCCACACTGAATAACATCTCTTTGCCTTTCATTATCACTTTTATTGTCTCCTTAACTGGTGTGTCGGGCGAGACAGCCAAGCCTAGCTCTTGTGGCTGCCAGAACCTAAGCTCCTACTTCTAAGAGCCTAGAGTCAGAAGAATCTTATACAATTCACTGTCACCATGACGGCTTCCAGACTGCCAAAGCCCTGCAGCCACCAGCTACAGTCAGTTTGTGTATGTTCATTTGCCTCCCACCTCTGCCCTGCAGCACTCTCCACCTCTGCCCTGCAGCACTCTCCACCTCTGCCCTGCAGCACTCTCCCACCTCTGCCCTGCGGCACTCTCCCACCTCTGCCCTGCGGCACTCTCCCACCTCTGCCCTGCAGCACTCTCCACCTCTGCCCTGCGGCACTCTCCCACCTCTGCCCTGCGGCACTCTCCCACCTCTGCCCTGCAGCACTCTCCCACCTCTGCCCTGCAGCACTCTCCCACCTCTGCCCTGCAGCACTCTCCCACCTCTGCCCTGCAGCACTCTCCCACCTCTGCCCTGCAGCACTCTCCACCTCTGCCCTGCAGCACTCTCCACCTCTGCCCTGCAACACTCTCATCCTCCCACTCAGTGACCTTTGCATTATAACCAGCCTAAGGGTGCAAACTTCAGGATGCTTCCTGCTTCTCAATGCAGAAGTATTGCCTATGAGCACCTCTGTCCTGGACTAGCCAGAAGCCCTCCTGCATCTAAAGTAGGTGTGTGTAGAAATGCTCCTGGCCATTCTTTTACACTACAAGTAGTTGCAGTGCATCTCACAGAGGTCTGGTGCTAGCCTCAAGTTAAAAGGGTACCTGAAAGCTCAGTAATCAAATTAGCAACCACTTTAAACAATTCTTTCAAATTAAATTAAAAGCAAAACAAATTGTAATGAATAGTTTTAAATTTTGAAAACAGGGCTAAATGAAGACAGCCAGAGCCCCTAGACTGAGCAGGAGTGCCCAGTTTTCAGACCACCTCCTCATGGTAACTGCAAGCTGAGGCTGGGGCTCCACAGAAATCTCAGCAAAGCACACCTCTAGGGCCTCTGGTTAGATTTGTAAAGCAAGTTGGTCCCAGTCTACCTGAAAAGCTATCAGAAGCAGGAAGAGCCAACATTTAAAGACACCCCCAGTGCCCTCAGAAAGCTCTGCTTGTGGTGGATATGCACTCTCTATGTCCTGTGGATCCCAGCAGGCCTTCTCCAGACTTGGTGTCTTGCATGGCTGCTCTGCCCACCACCTCACATTCATCCATCCAGTTCTGGTCTGAAGTATCTCTCAGCTCTCCTGGCTGTCTAGTACATGGTCATGTAGTCTTAAGCTGGGCCTAAGTGGAGGCTGGTCAATAAACATCAAGTTCATCTGTCATCAAATACAAGGGGCCTTCACCAGGTCCTTCCAGGGATGGTATTTATTTCCAGCCAGAGCACAGAACTGGTGTTTTTGTGGCCTTCTCTTCAGTGGTTTGTTTCTGTAGTATTCAGTATTGGTCCCACTAGGTGAGGTCATTCTTGTTGGTCACCCCTGTACATGGAGGCTCTGAGTCACTTGCTTGAGTGATGGGTGAGAACTTATAGAATCCATGCAGATCCCAGGGCCTCAACTCTATTCTTGACCCCTTTCCTGCCTGTTCAAGAGGAAAATTAAGGGGCCCTAGGAGTGGCTCCAAGGGGCTTCAGTGCTTGCATGTAGGGTGAGTGAGGCCAGTTCCTGACATCTGCCCACCAGGAACGTTGGAAACACTAACACTGAATACCTAGCTGCAAGGCCTGGCAGCAAAAGCTATGGCTACCCTACACCAGCTTTGCCTATGCTAATACCAGCATGATTTATCTCCCAAAATCTGTACCCAGAGATGCCCCCATATAGTCAGGCTTCTCTCCCTAGGGGAGGCTCCACACCAGGAACAAACCAGCACACAGCCATTGTGACTACGGCCATAACATTTGGGTTTCTACTGTCTTCACTATACCCCACAGGATGGCAGAAGCTGAAACCACTCTACTAAGGAGCCTTTGGTCAAGGCTGGCTTACCAGCCCACATCTGCAGGGTGGGCTTGAAAGCACATGTAAAAGCAGAAGGAAATAAAGGAGACAACAAGCTTCCGAGGTTCCTCTATGCCCTCTGCTGACAGGAAGTGCTCCCTCCATGGGTATGACTCCTTCACACCATGTACATGGGAAATAGGTGAGACACAGGAAAAGGCCATACAAAAATTGTACTGAAAACCAAAACACCCAGTCAGAGCCAAGTCCAATGAAGGTCTTTTTACCATTTTTTTTTTTTAGTTTAAAAAAATGTAATTAATCTTCCCTCTAAGGCCTGATTCTGCTTAGCTTCTGCAACCAGTCAAGACCAGGTATATTCGGAGAGGTACAGCCCTAGATAAAAATGAATTAATTGGAAAGAAACAGCACCTACAATTTTTTAAGCATTATCTAGTTTTGTGTAAATTAATTTTTAGACTTTATTTCTATGTTAAAAATACACTGGCTTCCAGATGTAACAGCACACATCTGTAATTCTATCACTTTAGGAAGGGGCAGGAAGATCTCCAGTTCAAGATCTTTTCAAGCCTGGGCATCTTAGAGAGGGCCTGTCTCAAAACAAAACAAAAGCCAAACAGCATCTACGTGCAGTGAAATTTTTAAAGGGGGAGAGTTTGCGGCCCTGTGTCCCACTGGGTACCCAGAATCATTTGGACAGCATTCATTTACTTAAACCTTCCTTGTTCTTGAATGCTGTGGTGGTTTGAAAGGAAATGGCCCCCAAAGGGAGTGGCATTATTAGGAGGTGTGGCCTTGTTGGAGGAAGTGTGTCACTGTGGGGGTGGGCTTTGAGGTCTTTTTCTCAAGCTTCACTCAGTGTGACAGTCAACTTCCTGTTGCCTGCAAGATGTAGGACTCTCAGCTGCTCCAGCATCATGTCTGCCTGCATGCTGCCATGATTCCAGTCATGATGATAATGGACTGAACCTCTGAAACTGTAAGTGAGCCACCCTGATTAAATGTTTTCTTTATAAGTGTTGCCATGGTCATGGTGTCTCTTCACAGCAATGGGAACCCTAACTAAGACAGATGCTGTGGTCTGACTTTCTTCCCCAGCCAACTCTCACAGTCAGAAGTGAAGGAAGAACCTTGAAGACACATGTGCTCAGAGGGGACAGTTTTAATAACTGCCTGCCAAGTCCATGAACCGATTTTGACAACACCCATTTCCCTCTAAGATAACACACTCCTTCCTGGCATGAATGTTGTAAATAAAACAGATATTGGGAAATAGCACCATGAATCAGTGGAATGTCACCAGCAAACTGGAAAGCAGGCTGCCAGCAGGTACCATATCTGCATCTAGACTGTGCGCAGCCTTGCCTGAACATTGTGGGCCCTGCACTTCTGTCCTTATGCTCCCAGGCTCTGGTGTTCTGTCCCAGATCATTAATAAACTAATCATTTATGCTCTGAAGCACACCTGTTCACAGTCCCCAACGAGGTGCCTGGCTCAGTCTCTGCTACTCTGCTATCCCCTGACCATCTTTTCCCAACTGTAATTTGTTCCCTGTCTCGGCCTTGTTCTAGCCTCTTCACCCTGAGCTGTGACTTGTGTACAGCTCTGTCTTCCAGTAGAAAGTGTCTTAGAAGTCCACTATTTTTTTTGTGTGTGGTATGTACATATGTGAGCCCACATGTGTGGGTGCATGTGTTCATATGGTATGGAAAGCTGAAGTTAATGCCTGGAATAATCTGCCTTGATCACTCTGCTGCCTTATTCATTGTGGCAGGGTCACTCAATCAAACTCTGAAGCTACAAATGTGGCTAGTCTCCATAAGCCAGCTTGCTCTTGAGACCCCCTGTCTGCCTCCCGAGGCTTGACCTATAGGCAGGTGCTACTCCCACCACCATTTACATGGGTTCTGTGAATCCAAACTCTGACCCACACTTGTCTGTCAAGTGCTTTAACTGCTGAGCCATCTCTCTACCCGTGCCCCCTCCCCCCATTTCTTTAGTACTCACCTTTGAGGACAGGTCTCTCTCCAATGCTTTTGATAGTATAGAGGGTGTTGGACAGGGGCACGTCAGGAATGAGCTCCGCCAGCAGGTACCCCGAATACCAGGCGCACAGGGAGGAGAAAATAAACACTAGTGCCTTGAAAATACCTGTAGACAGACAACAGGAGTGTCACCTAGAGGTGACAAGCTATCACCATGGACACCTGGGCATGCCCTTTCCTCCACAGCCTATCATCCCTACCCATTTCTGGTGCACAGACTCCTGGGACGGCAGTTTTGGCAGGAGAAAGTGAGTACATGAGGGCCCCATGAGCTCTGCAGCAGAAGGCAGGCAACACAGACAGACAACAAGGAGTATTTTTTAGAGCAGGCAGCTATACTGATGTTGCCCTGGGTCCGAGACTCCTCACAGGTTTGCAGACTGTGTGGTGATTAGTACAGTGTGGGTCTAAGGAGCTGACACCACTCAGGGCCTTTGCAAGACAGGCTCAGCCTTGAGCTTGCTCCCGCAGTGGGAACAGAATTTCCAGAGGGTAGTCTTAGGTTTGTTGTTGTTTGTTTTTTAATCATGGCATTTCTCTGTTAAAAATTACATCAAGGGACTCTGAGCCTGTGCAACAGATGACAGCTGCGTGTCACAATGGAAGTCTCTCACCTGTCTTATAGCCTCAGAGGGATCTGCAGAGACACCCAAGGATCCTGATGGTAGGAGGTCCCCACAGACCTTTGTATGCTGACTTGCTATCAAAATCACCTGGCCACAAGGGGCTACAGATATGGGCTTGTAATTCCTTAGGAAGACATTACCCTCCTCCTTGATGCCACAAGCCTGGTTCAGCCATAGAAATGGATAGAGAAAGGGGGATGGAAGGAGAAACAATGAGGAAAAGACAGTGTTCAGCAGGGAAAGGGCTGTGGAAGCTGGAGGAGACCATAATCTATAGCTTCTTAGTCACAAGAACAGAGGTATCTCAGAGTTGGCAGAGTGTTTTCTCCCTGCTCCAAGCCCCAAAGAAAAGTTCTCTCACTGTGTGCTATACAGGTAAGGACAGTAGTCAGGACAGCTCTGAGGCCCATGAAGATAAAACATGTGATCTGAGTGAGAAATTCCTCATGTATGTGTTACGTATAATAACCAGGTAGTGGTACTGTTTGGGAAGGGTACACAAACTTCAGAGAGGAACTTTGCTGGAGGAAGTCTGTCACTAGAGGAGGGCTTTGACATTTTATAGCCCACCCCACTTCCTCTCTGTGTGTCTTTCTCTCTCTGTGTCTCTGTCTGTCTGTCTCTCTCTTTCTCTGCTTCCTGACTACAAGTTGGGATGTCCTTGCTGCCAGGCCTTTCCACATGGTGGATTCTGTCTACTCTGGAACTGTGGGAAGTATATTCTAGAAACTTCTTTTGGGTAGATTATGTGCTAGGACAGCTGTAGAATATGTACAAAGTCAGGGACAGTTCTAGCGTATAGTTAATGTCTGGACAATTCCATCTAGTGGCTTGTACGAAGAATAAAATCTTCAAATGAAATGACATTCAGAGGGTCTTCCAGACTCCCGTACATGAGAGACAGGAGCTGCTATGCTACTTTTGGAATGGGTAAAGAAAAGATTAACAGGATACATGTGTGGATCTGATGAGGAAGAAAATGGAAAATGTACGGAGAGCCGGGCACTCTCCTAGGGAAGATTCCACATCAAGACAGAACCACTTGTGGCCAAGCAATGAGCCCTAGCTTCGACTCTCATCAAGACTCTGTGCTTTGGGTAGAAGGTCCAGCCACTGGCCTCCAGGATGGAGACAGTCTGGCTTCTTGCAATGATGTGACACTGGCCAAAGAGGGTGAGATTCAGAGCCAAGACCATTTCTAGGGTAGGCAGAGAGAGCCGGGAGTATTGGGAGACCAGCCTACCATTGAAAGAAGGAAAGGAGCCCAACCGGAGGGTGGGATACAAAAGCTCATACTGGTTGCATGTACTCATGTCTTTGGTTGCC
This sequence comes from Peromyscus melanophrys, assembly GCA_902168415.1. NCBI lineage: Eukaryota > Metazoa > Chordata > Mammalia > Rodentia > Cricetidae > Peromyscus > Peromyscus melanophrys. Next base: position 24,213 of record CABHPR010100312.1, read on the forward strand.
ATGACAAAGTAACGCAGACCAAGAATGTCAATGGAAACACTTCCTCACGATAGTAGCTGGGGGCCAAGATCAAGGCGTCACAGGGTCAGTTCCTCCTGGACCCCCTCTCCTTGGCTTGTAGATGGTATCTTCTCACTGTGTCCTTTGTGGTCATCCATCTGAGTGTGCCTATGTCCTGATAATCTTTTCTTGAAAAGACTTTGTCCTGCTAGCTTGGCCTCTATCCTATGAGCTCATTTGAACTCATTTGAAGACTCAGGTCCTGATGGATGGAACTTCAGCACAGGAATTTGGCACAATTCAGCCCCTGCCATAGCACCAGGAAGCCACAGCACAACCTCTCCATGCATGGGACACCTGTCCCTGGACAGACAGGACACAGGCAGTCTGTCAAGACAGTGGCCCCTAGCACTAACAGCAGTGACCACTCAGCACCTGAGCTGAACACAGGGAAGATACTTCTGGAAGGTGGGAGCCCAGAGACTCTGGGGAAATGGCTCTCAGCACCCTGGGTTGGTGACTACCCTTGTGGGAAGAGATCCAGAAGCTTCAGAAATGAGGGGGGAGAACGGAGTCCAGGAGCTTGTCTGTGGTTCTATAGCCAGGGCCCTGCCTTTCCTCATATGGTGATAGAGCCATCAACTTAGGTAAGCACCTTTGGTTCATTTGCTATACAGAGAAGCCTGAGGGTAAAGGCCAGCACTTGGCAACAGGGGATTATAAATTGTTATCAAAGTACTTTGTCCTTAGAGATGTGTGTTCTGTGCAAATGTTTGTGCATGTGCTTATGTATTTACACACATGTGTTCCAGCCTCTTCCCCACTGTCAGATGCCCAGGGCCTCTGAAGCCTGGCCATTTAACTGAAGAGTCAGCAAAAAA
>CABHPR010100313.1:0-12716 GCA_902168415.1 Peromyscus melanophrys
TTTTTTTTTTTTTTTTTCCTCAGAAGAAAACAACTTTATTTTCATTAACTCACAAAACACAACACAGTTGGTTCAGGAGGCCATCACTTGCCCAGTCCCAACACTACAAGCCTCAGTGAATATCTACACAATTAGAACTCTTTAATAGCTGTTCTCAAGCAATGGAGCTATTAGAAGGAAGGTTTAGTCAGGGTCCACACGTGCACTGTCAATTATGTAGAGCCCATTTCAATTTCTTCAGTTTCAACTTGATTAGATCAGACCATTTGCAATTCTGCACTGCCGCAACACCTCATTGAAGCCCTTGCAGAGCTTGACGTCACTCTGGTTCTGGGCACACTCCAGAAACTGTTTGATCTCAAGAGAGCAAGGCCCAAAAGACTGCTGGTTCACAGGCTGGGTTCCCTGGGGCTCCTGGTAAGTGATGTCAGGCCTTGCGGGCTCAGCATTACCACCTCCACTGAAGCCCCCAGTGATGGCATGACCCAGGGTGTGCCCCACTGCAGAGCCCACAGCCACACCAGCTGCAGTGGTGGCCATCTGGGCCATCAGGCCTGGCTGCCTGGGGGCAGCGGCAGGTGAGCCGACTGCAGATGGGGCAGCTGCTGCTGGAGGATGAGCTGCAGGTGCTTGTCTGGGAGCAGCCCTCATCTGAGGGGCCCGGCTGGCCGGAGGGGCCACCCGGGAAGAGCGGCTTCGGCTTCCACGCGGCATCCTGAGTGCTCACACTCTTCGGGGTCAGAAAACGACTAACTGCCTCTTTTTTTTTTTTTTTTTTTTTTTTAAGATTTATTTATTTATTATGCATACAGTGTTCTCCCTGCATGTATGTCCGCAGGCCAGAAGAGGGCACCAGATCTCATCACAGATGGTTGTGAGCCACCATGTGGTTGCTGGGAATTGAACTCAGGACCTCTGGAAGAGCAGTCAGTGCTCTTAACCTCTGAGCCATTTCTCCAGCCCCTTGAGCATTTCTTTAAATGCCTTTCAGCCATTTGTGATTCTTCTTCCCAAAAGATATTTTTGTTTGTTTTTGGAGACAGGGTTTCTCTGTGTAGTTTTGGTGCCTGTCCTGGATCTCGCTCCATAGACCAGGCTGGCCTTGAACTCACTGAGATCCCCCCTGGCTCTGCCTCCTGAGTGCTGGGATTAAAGGTGTGCACCACCGCTGCCTGACCTCGAAAAGCTATTTTTATGTGTGTGTTTTGCCTGTGTGTATGTTTATGTACAACATGTATACATTGCCCACAGAGAAAGATCAGAACAGGGCATCTGGCTGGGCATAGTAGCAAATGCCTTAATCCCAGCACTCAGGAGGTAGAGGCTGGTGGATCTCTTATTAGTTTGAGAACAGCCTGTAGAGCCTACATAGCAGGTTCTAGGACAGCCAGAGCTAGATAGTGAGACCCTAATGGCAAAAAATCACATGCATGCATGTACGCACATGAGCATGTACACACACACACACACACACACACACACACACACACACACACAGAGAGAGAGAGAGAGAGAGAGAGAGAGAGAGAGAGAGAGAGAGAGAGCGCGCGAGAGCGAGCGCATGAGAGAGCGCATCAAGTCCCCTAGAACTGGAGTTACAGTCAGTTGTGAGCTACCATGTGGATGCTGGGAACCAAACCAAGAGCTCTTAAATGCTAAGCCATTCCAGCCCCTCAGCCTTACATGTATGGAAATACTTCTCTGCGTCCTTCTCTTTCAAATAATAGGTATAAATTACAGGTGAAGTTGTTTTGCTTGTATCTCAGGAAATAGTATTCTTTTGTGACTTGCTATGCCATCCCTGTTTAAAAACCAACACAAACAATGAGAAAGGATGTTATCTTAGCTTATGGTTTCTGGGGCTTCAGCCCATGGTGGGTGCCCCACACCAGTCCCTTCTCCTTCCCTCCATCTCATTCTTTTTTTTTTATTTTAAGACAAAGTCTTTACTGCTTTACTATTTCAGCAACAGTCTTCTCCCTGAACAACGGGATTGCAGGCCTGCCATGCCTCACTTGTAACTCGTAATGTTTTCATTGGCAGCGTTCACAGATAGCGCTTACGGTTTCTCCCTCATTTTCCTATGTTTCACTAACACATATCTGTCGGGGTAGGATTGGTTTTAAAGTTTCTCATTTAGTTTCACAGTGTGCTGTTGACCTAGAGTGATGTCTTTGTTCCAAAAATATATGTTTAATTAATAAAAATAATTTATAGACAGTCTTACTGTGTAGACCAGGCTGGCCTTGAACTCACAGAGGTCCACCTATTTCTGCTTCTGAGTAAGTACAGGGAAAAGTGTGTGCCACTCTGTCCAGTCACTTTATTCCTTTAAACAGTTTGTCTATGAGCTAGCCGTAGTCTCTCCATTTCCCCTCCCATCTTGAATACTCTCAAGTCCTTTGCTGTCTGCACTACATTCAGAGGGGATTTCATCATTCCTGCCTTACGTACTCTGTCTTTTTTCTGTTGCACCGAGATTAGCCCTGTCATGCTTATCCCATCAGTCGAGGACTTGTTAGACTCCCACTGCTGGGACAGAACACCGGATATAAACAACTCAGGAGGTTTGGGAGGCTTCAGTCCATGGTTGCTGGCTTCTGTGTTTTGGGGACGTGGTTAAGGCAGAAAAGGTGTGCAGAACAGAAATGCTCATCTGATGGCAGCCAGGAAGCAGGAGAAAAGATAACGGGGCTGGAGTCTAAGCACACCCTCCAGAGGCATGGCCCCAGTCAGCTGCTTCCCCCAGCTAGGCTCCACCTCCTAAGTTTCTACTACCTCCCAGGAGTGCTACCAGATGGGGAAGAAGCTTTCAGTACACGAACCTTCAGGGATGTTCCAGATCCAAACTATAATGGGGATTTTGCTTTCAATGATGAAGGTTTTTAGCTTTTTTTTTTTTTTTTTTCCTTTTCCGAGACAGGGTTTCTCTGTGTAGCTTTGGTGCCTTTCCTGGAACTCACTTTGTAGACCAGGCTGGCCTCAATCTCACAGAGATACACTTGCCTCTGCCTCCTGAGTGCTGGGATGAAAAGCGTGTGTCACCACCACCCAGCCCCAATGATAACGTTTTTAACGTTCAAATTTCACCCCTGCCCTGGTGATGCTTTTCCTAGAGTGGAACTTATGAGTATGTACCAGAGTGGAATGTCCATCTTTACCATATGACAAACACAGGAAGACATCAAAAGACAGGATGGTTTGAGATAGTGCAGGAGCTGAAGGCCGCATGTTCTGGTAAAGCAGTGGTTCTCAACCTTCCTAATGCTGCAACCTTTTAATATATAGTTCCTCATGTTGTGGTGACCCCAAATCATAAAATTATTTTCATTGCTACTTCGTAACTGTAATTTTGCTGTTATGAATTGCAAATATCTGTGTTTTCTGATGGTCTTAGGCAACCCCTGTGAAAGAGTCATTTGACCCCAAAAGAGGTCATGACTCACAAGTTAAGAACCACTGTGGTGCTAGGCCGTGGTGGTTGCACGCCTTTAATCCCAGCACTCCGGAGGCAGAGGCAGGTGAATCTGTGAGTTCGAGGCCAGCCTGGTCTACAGAGTGAATTCCAGGACAGGGCAGCCAGGGATACACAATGAAACACTGCCTTGGGAAACAAACAAACAAACAATCAAAAAAAAACCCACAAAAATATAAAGAAAAGAAAGAAAAGAACTGCTTTGGTAAGGGAGTAGAGCAGCTGCTGGCTTGTAGAGATGATATCTTCTGGGTGTAAGTAGATGGACAGCATTTGTAGAAGTCTCTTTGGGCTGTTACATCTATTAAAGACATTTGCAGCTCAGCCCAGTGGGGTGAAAGGACAACCTTTCCCACCCACTCATTCAGAACTTCACCAGTTAAAGATACTGAGTCCCTGTTTGGGGGTAATTCCTGTTTCAGAGAGCATTGCCAGAAAGCTGGTCTGTGGACAGCACCCAAGAGGCAGAGAAGGAAAATGGAAAGGCTGATTCTAGATGGACCACTTGCCAGCTAGAGCTCAACCAAGAGCAGTACCCTGAGTCTTGTGTCTCCTGCAGGTACCGGGCATTCAGGGATGATGATGGACACTATTCCCAGACTTACTGGACTCTCCTGGCAATCCGCCTGGCCTTTGTCATCGTGTTTGAGGTATCCAAGACCCCTGAAAGCTCTTCCAATGACTCCCATCCCCTTGTTGGCCCCTGTACTTAACATGATGCCCCTGACTTGCTTTGCCTAACCTAAGCCTGTGGCACAGGAAGGGTCAGTAAGACCAAAGAACTCCCACTCTGTCTTCTCCGCTCATCAAAATTCTCTGCACCTTACTTGCTGGCCTCTGCCCCTGGCTCATGGGCTAGCTAGCCATTGAGTGCTCTGAGGATTGCAAGGTGCTATGGGGACCTCTGAAGGGCCGTACACCCTGGTCTCTGTGGTCTAGGCCTCTGCTCCTCCAGCAGTTCCACTCACCTGGGAGCCTGGCTGCCTAAAGGCTAGTCTGGGCTTTTGTTTTACCAAGGGCTGGGGGCGGGGTGGGGCTTCTACGCCAGCACGTGGTGTTCTCCATTGGCCGTCTTCTGGATCTCCTGGTTCCTGACATCCCAGAGTCTGTGGAGATCAAGGTGAAGCGGGAATACTACTTAGCTAAGCAGGCCCTGGCTGAGAATGAGGTGAGCATCCAAGCCCCGACCCTCACGCCCTCAGGCCCCATGACTAACCATGGACCTTAGTTCCCACCTGGTCAGCCCTCGCAGCACACCCACAAAGTGGGCAAAGGACTGGGGGGCTTTATAGTCACACCTATTCTGTAGTCACCCTGACAACGCACTTTCTTCAAGACAGGCTCTCCTTGGAGCAACAGGAGCGAAGGATGACCAGCTTCCAAGCTCAGAGTCTGGGCCTTCCAGCCTAGGGTCTTAGAACTAGTAACTCCTCTCCTCCATCTCTGAGGTCACTCTCACCTCTGAGGGTTACTGGAGGCTCACACACTTGCCTGGAAGACTGCTGAAGATGTCGTAGGAGACAGTTCATTGTGCATGTCCTTGGAGGCCATGGCCATGCTCCTGGCCCCAGCTCAACTTACCCCTACACTTGGTTTAGAATAACCAGGCCCCTGGCTGCCAGTCTTCAGCTCATACATACTGCTTGGCCACCACACCTACTAGGTATTCCTTAAGGCCACCCAAATGGAGCAGCAGTGCTTAGAGACATCTGTTGGCCTTCAGGGGGCTATCCCCTACTGCCATTCCTAAGTCCTTGAGCCAGTGGCTTATCTCCCTTTATCTCAAGGCAAAAGGGCTATCTGAAATGCTGGCTTCTGTGGCTCTCATTTTTACAATGCTGGCCACTGTACTCAGAGAATCTGTGCTTCCCTTGCCTCAGCCAAGACTTTCTCTTTGTCAACTGAGGTCAGACTCTGGGGTCCCTGCCTCCTCAGGGATTTACTCAGTTATTTGCAGCATTCCTTGTGATAGTGTAGGGTCCGACCACCTCTCCAGACCCACCCTCTGCCTCTCCTCACATGGTCATTGCACATCTGCACATCTGGCTCTCAGACCTGATACCACATCCCAGGCCACAGTAGGAAGCCTGTGCCTGCTCTTTCTTGCACACCTAATTACCCAAGGCCTCTGGGTTCTAGCTATCTTGGCCTCTTTATCCTGACAGATCAAGGACCTCTGCAATATCTATCCCCTTTGTCTCCTGTGTGCCTTCCAGTGCTGGGCCAGGGACTCAGCACATAGCAAGCACAGAACGGAGAAGGCTGTGGAATGAAGCCTTACCCCTTACAGTGGAAGCTGAAAAACAAAACAAAAACAAACAAAAACCCAGATTTCTGTGACACCTAGTGGACCTTTTCCATTTTCCCTTTCTTTGTGTTTACATACAAGTACTTTTCAAATTGGGTACAATTTGGGCCTTTTCCCGTTGCTGGCCTTCTGTTAGCTGGGTTAACTGATGGCTAATTGCCAGTTATTTCCTACCCACTCATGTTGGGATATGGGTCTTTCCTCCTCTTCTGCCATCCAACCACACTGGAATAAAGGTCTAAAAGTCAGTACGTATCTGTGCTTATTTCTGTAGGGTTATTAGGACTCACCAAGAGGAATATGCAGTTTTGGAAGGGCTGTGAAGCATACACATTTCCTTTGAAAACCTTTTTCCAAACCATGCTCTCATCCACATTCCCATTGCTTAACTTTGGCAACTCCTGGCCTCAGATGTGGCTCTGTGCTTACTCTGGCATTTGACATGGCACAAGGCTGCCCACTGAAGCTTGCATGGCTGCTGGACAATCTAGTGAGTTCACTGAGTGCATTTGCTGGGTAAACCTTACCACACAAGCCACATGTACTTTTTTCAAGCTGTTTTGTTGTCACAGTCTTTAAAACCTATTACTGTGTGTATTTAAGACCTGTGGCTAAGTGTGGGGATGTGTGCCGCAGCTCATATATTGTGTGTATTTAAGACCTGTGGCTAAGTGTGGGGATGTGTGCCACAGCTCATATATAGAAGCCAGGAAACAACTTTGTGGGGCCAGTTCTTCCCCTGGGCTCCAGGGATTACACCGAGGTCAGGCTTGTACAGTGTAGTGGTGGAATGAGCAATGTCCCTCACAGGCTTTGGCAGTTGAACACTCCCTCCACCCCGTCTGGGGATGCTTAGGTGGTACAGCCTCGCTGGAGGAAATTCTGAGGAGAAAGTGTGCCATTCCAGTCGGTGCTCTCCGCTTTGTATCTACGGGTCAAGACACGACTTCCATCCTCCGGCTTTTCTGCCATCTCCACTGCAGCCTTAACCCCTTCTCAAAGTAACTACCGCATGCAGGAAGCACGTTTGCCTAAGCCACTCCACTAGCTCTATCTTTAAAATATTAAAACGAACTTGCCCAAACAAAAGAAAATACCTGCTTCTACCCGAAGGAGTTTCATGTAAACACACTGCTGAAACCAATCCAGGATGGCCCATGCCTTACCCATCCAGGACAACTAAGCCAGGAGTCAGCCATGAACTCCCAGTGACTTCCACTGGACACCAGGGTCTTATCCACAATACCATAGGAGGCGCATATTGGTGCTGGGACCTGAACGCAGACCCACTGTGGGGTCCTGTTTTTATCTGGAACCATCTTGCAGGTGTGCTTCCTCAGGATGCATCCCCTGGGCCGGAGATGCTGGGTTACCGGCCTTCTCAGCAAGAGGTGCTATGCTAGGCCCTTGCTCCCTTAGCCCCTTTGAGGGATCTTCTATGGCATGGGGACTGGAGTAGTTGGTCCTTAATTAACCTTGCTCTGCCCTCCACCCCTTTCCTTCTCAGTTTCCGTAGGCAGGGACCTGCCCACAGGCCCAACCTCAGCCCGGGTGTTGGGAGCCTGTCAGGAATGTCAACAGAAAACTCACAAAGATGGGGATGTTGCTGGTTCTGTAAAGACCATGCTGCTCCCCCAGCAGAGCGGTCTCATTTAATAGTTCTGGGGCAGGCACTGACTGGGCTGGGAGGTTGGGTCAAGGTGCAGGAGCAGGTAAGACTTCCTCGTGGAGACAGCACTGAACAGCCCACTGGAAGGGACAGAACAGTGCTAAGAACTGCTAGAGAATCACAACATGAATTAGGGAATTACCCAGGGCCACTGTGACCACTCAGTCACAAGGAGAGAATATAGACTTGATAAAATAAGTCTCATCACACTGCCTCTGGTTTCGGGTTTTATTTTAGAATTTATAAAATTCCAGTGTCATCCATATTCATGAGCCTTTACACATGTTTGCATATAATCTCCAAATTCCAAAGTTAAGGCCAAGGGATGGATGTAGCTATGGAAACATAGGACATGGAAGACATTCAACAAGGAGGAAAGGACACTCCCCACCCCTGCCTAGGCCCCTCAACAGCTTGGAGACTGCAGGGAGGTGACCTGGGCAGTCAATTTCATAGTTCTTATTAACAATCAGAGAAAAGGAGCGAGACCCTGAACAGTGTAGGGTAGGGCTTACATCTACAGCACTTAGCAATAAATGGAGATGTGCAAACTCCCAGTGACCACTTCCACTTTACCTTCTGGGGAAGGAAGAGACTGGGTGTTGTAGGGTGACAATCAAGATGATGAGGGGCTGGAAGGGCAGGAGGGAAGCAAGGTGTCCCCAGTGTCATGCAGATGGGAGAAAAGACAGCTCCAGGGAAAGGCAGGGAAGCCCTCTCCCTGTCTCACCCACCTGGCTCAAGCCGCCAGCCTACTGTGCAAAGCAGATGTTCTTTCCCATCTCAGTATCATTCCTATAAATGGGTGCATGGGGCTGCTTCATCTACAGGGAACTGAAGTTAGACTTGGAAAAGCAATTCTGGATCCACTTAGGAGTTAGAGTCTACAGGGAGCCAAGCCTGAGTTACTAAATAGAGAGTAACAGACTTGGGGAAGGTGTCACAGTAGAAGTGACAGTTCCCAGGGAAGGCCATGAGATGGGCACAGGTTGGTTTTTCTAGGAACCCAGGTATCTGGGACAGGACATGTTGCTAGTTGATCAGATGACCTGGAGATAAAAGACCTGTCCTCAGTCTCCACAACACAAGAGGGACACTTCTGCTAGGGACCACTTTTCCTGGTGAGGGCTGGCCTGAAGCCATGCTAGCTGGGCCAGTGGTCCAAGCTACCTCTTGCACTCGAGAAAAGGCCTCCCTCGGCCAGCAGCACTCCCTGTGCTGGGACCTTTGTTTTCACTCTGCCTTCCCTGTTAATCCATGCTGAACGACAACCTCTATTGATGATACCTGCCCTTGAGCCTGTCCCTCAGGACTGCAGAAAGCATCCAGGTATGCCTGCCAGAGCCTACATGGTCAGGCTGGCTGGGAATGAGCACCCTGCTCTGGACCAGCCCCTGAATCATGTGGGCTGAGGGAAAGCACAAGCTGTCACCCTCCTCAACTCAATGGCAAGCCCAGAACCACCAGAAATGTCTAAATCAAGAGGAGCCTCGGGGGTGGCACTAACCACATGAGAGTACTACCACACTGGCTGAGGTAGAAAGAAGGCAGCTGAACACGAGGTGTCTGGCCAGGCAGAGGCTAAGGGTTGTAGGAAAGTCGAGCTATCAGTTAGGGTCAAGCCCTCTCCCACCACCAAAGAGAAGCCAGTCTCTACCTTCCCTTACCCCCAAAGTCTCAAGCCACCCCAGTCCACTGTGACAGCCACAGGGAGCCCAGATGGCACACACAGCTGGGCCTCTAGGCTGCATACACCAGCTCGTGAGGCTGAAGCTGCAGGACAAGCCCCGATGCTTTCAGAACCCAAGTAGGTACCATCTGAGGACCCAGGTCACCCTCTACCTCTCGGCCCACTCTATCACCAGGACATCTGACCTCTTGCTGTCCAAAACCATGCCTTCCTCCTATCCTGTAGCCCGTGCTAAGCAGATTTTGACAGCTAATGGAAGCTGACTGCTTTCCACAAAGAGGAAGGTCTGGGTGACAAGTGGCGGGCAGGAGGGAGGTGGGAAAGGAAGAGGGCAAACGTTTTGGCTTTTATAAAGTCAAGGAAATTTATTTCCTGAGGTCATGACACAGGAAGTCAGCTCCTAGCCGCTGTGGAGCTCTGGTGTGAAGGTCAGAGTGCTGACTACATGCTGGGTGGACCAGGAAGCTGGAGTCTGTGATCACGAAATGCTCGATTACCTTGCTTAGTGTTTCACACAGTGGCGTGCCTGTCCCAGAGCACAGCATCAGGAGCAGACCCTGAGCCTGCTGGGTGCTGACCAGGCCTGGAGAAGCAGCCACACAAGGCCAGCCCACCAGGCTTTGCTGCGAGACCTCGGGGAGGGGGAAGAGCATCAACAATTTACGAGGGTCCAGCTGCTGGGTCAGATTGAGACAAACCATTGTGTGGTTGGGTTTGGGCAGCAGGCTGGAAAGGTTTCTTTTTGATCATTATCGTTTGGGGCCCCAAGGGAGGGTCTTGGGAGCCACTTGAGCCCCAAAACTGGGAAATTCTTCAGAGCTGCTCATATCAGGAGCCTGTGGGGAGGAAGGACACAATTTAAGTACTGGGAAGCTCTCACTGACTTACAGAGTTTCCAAAGTAACTCTGCCCACACCCCACTGTCCCACCAGCTTGGCCCATGGGGAACAGGCAGCACAGAAGTGCCCTCTGACCTTCTCACTGCTGTTGGAGGTCCAGGGAGCATCTCGCACCACGAAGCCTTTGGATGGTGCCTTGGACTCTTCATGTGCTGGGGGCTTCATGTAAACCTGCAGTGCCTCGCTGTCCACCACATCAGCCAGCTGCACGGCACAGGGGGGGCGGTGCTGCTCAGTCTACAGCCAGCCTGCTGATGGCCATCCCGGGGCCACCCACCCGCCCCCTTGCCCTTCCCTGCCTCTGGAACCATCTGAGTTACTTGGTTGTCACCTCAGGATTACGGCCAAGCCTCCAGCTAGTCAAGGGACAGGGTGCTTCAGAGCTCAGCCTGGGCTGGCTGGAGGCCCCTAAAGACTCTGCTCAGGACTCACATATTCCTCCTCTAGGTTGAGGATGTGGTCGATGGCTTCCTCCACATTCTCCGGGAGTCCTGTCACAGTGACACAGTTGGGGTCTGGAGCTCCACTCTGTGGGAAGCGTATGTCCACCTGGAAGAAGCAGGGTCAAAGGGCATTAAAGGAAGGACTCTGGACCAGAGTACCACCATCACACTTTTTTAGTTAGTGAAGTATTTCTCTCTGAATTCAGCAAAACCTTAAAGTTTGGTTTTAGGGCTCTTCACTTGAGGAAGTCATCTGCATCATCCTGCCAGGACTACCTGGTTTCCTGAAGACAAAGGGTGCTGAGTGTGTGCATGACAGTCCCATCTTGCAGAAGAAAGGCATGGCAGATAGCCTAATGGCTCTGCTCTTCTAGTGGCTCTTTCTGTGAGCCCTCATTGTCTGTGCTTACCAGTGATATCAGGGGGCAGCACCGTCCTACAGCTTGCAGGGAAGTGTTCTGGTCCTAATACCCCAGAACCAAACATTCCTCCCCTCCCAGCTCTATGTGGTCAGTAGCATAGGCCGGCGTCCGCAGGTTTCCAGTGCCCTGGGAAGGACGGGAGTTCTCATTCTTGTGCTTCATTTGACTTTGGACTCACCTTGAACTCATCCATGATTTTCCGGATGGCTTTGCCTCGGGCACCAATGATGCGGGCATGCACACGGTGGTCCAGTGGGACATCCTCAGAAACCATCTGCTCTAGCTCACCCACAATTTTCAAGATAGCATCACGGGCAGCTTCAGTGTTCTTCTCATACCCTGTGATGGTGATTTGGTCCTGAGGCTTAAAAAGGAGAATTCTGTCAAGAGAAGAGTGTGACTTTTCTGGGCTGCCCCACAAGAAGCAGTGTGCCGACCTATCGAGCTGGTCACAGTGCAGGTGTGTGGATGGTGGCTAGATGGATGAATGCATCAGACGTCACCTTAGGGGAGACATTCATCCTCTCAGAAGAACAAGGCAGAAAACACATGGGTTAGAGGGCTAGAGTGGTGGCCCGGCAGTTAGGAGTGCTTGCTGCACTTGCAGTGGACCCAGGTCTCATCCAATTCCCAGCACTCATGTTGGGCAGCTCAGAACTGCCTGCCACTCTAGCTGCAGGAGGTCTGATGCCCTCTTCTGGCTTCTGTGGATACCTACACTCATGAGCTCACACACAAATACACATAATCAAAGTCAAAAATTAGGGCTGCAGAGATGGCTCAGTAGTTAAGAGCACTGATGGCTCTTCCAGAGGACCTGGGTTCAATTCCCAGCACCCACATGGCAGCTCTCAACTGTTCCTAATTCCAGTTCCAGGGGATCTGACACCCTCACACACACATACATGCAGGCAAAACACTAATGCACATAAAGTTAAAAAAAAAAAGTTAAAAATTAAATATTGGGGCTGGGCAGCAGTAGCACATGCCTTTAATCTCAGCACTCGGGAGGCAGAGGCAGGTGGATCTCTGTGAGTTCGAGGCCAGCCTGGTCTACAAAGCGATATCCAGGAAAGGTACCAAAACTACATGGAGAAACCCTGTCTCGAAAAACAAAACAAAAAACCAAAATAAATAAATAAATAAAAAATAAAATAGCCGGGCGGTGGTGGCGCACGCCTTTAATCCCAGCACTCGGGAGGCAGAGCCAGGCGGATCTCTGTGAGTTCGAGGCCAGCCTGGGCTACCAAGTGAGCTCCAGGAAAGGCGCAAAGCTACACAGAGAAACCCTGTCTCAAAAAACAAAAAAACAAAAAAAACAAAAAAAAAATCTTGGAGAGATGGCAAACTAGTTAAGAGTGTACACTGCTTTCATAAATGACCTGGGTTTGGTTCCCAGCCCCGACAAAGCTACTCAACCATCCATAACTCCAGATCTAAGGACCTCTTCTGACCTCCTTGGGCAGTATATACTCAGGGTGCACATATATACACATAGGCAAAACATTCATACACTCAAAATAATTGTTTTAAAAATAAAATTGTAAACAAAACCACACACAAAGTTAACATCCATTAAGCACTCATTCCTTCCCAAACCCAGGAAAGATAGGAAGGAGGGACAGGTGATATGGTTCAGTGGGTAAAGGCACTAGAGTTTGATCCCTGGAGCTAAGATGGTGGAAGGAGAAAAATCACTCCCTCAAGTTGTTCTCTTATCGCCACATGTGTGCTGTGGTGTGTGTGTATGCACCTGTACGTATACACACACACACACACACACACACACACACACACACACACACACACA
>CABHPR010100315.1:0-12119 GCA_902168415.1 Peromyscus melanophrys
AAATAAAATAAAATAAAATAAAATAAAATAAAATAAAATAAAATAAACAAAAAGTGCCGTTTATTTTGAGTAATGGGTGATAAGGGCCGGCTGTGAGGTGCAAGCCTCGGGGGAAGAATGCGTTTGGTGTGTAGAGCTGGGGGCAGAGAGCGAGGGAGACAGGGGAGAGGTGAAGTCAGAGGGTGGCCGGGGCAGACCCACAGCTCCAGATGCCAAGAGCCCCACAGCGTTTGGAGCAGGGGACCAGAGCTAGCGCAGGGCTTGGCATCCAGCAGGCGCTCGGCGCGCAGTAGCTGTTCGGGCTGCTAACCCCCTCCTCTCCTCCTCCTCCTGCCGGGGACCCTCCTGCGCTCCCCCTTACCTCTCCGCCCCTCTCCTCACCACCATCCCTCCGGCAGGAAAGGGATGGATCCCGGCAGCCAGGAAGCCTCATCCCCCTCCCACCCTCTCCCCTCCCTCCCGTCCTCCTCCCCATCCCTCCCACCGCAGCCCAGTGATTTTCCTGCCTCTTCACAAGGCGATTTTTATTAAACATCTCGAAAAAATATTCTCTCACTCCCTCTCTCTTTATTTATAAAAATCAACTTAACACCCTGCTCCTTTGTTCTATTTGGATTCTAGAACAGCCTGGTGTATATTTAGCTGAAATCCCGCTCCTTTCCCCACAGATTCCGGCTCAGCCCCGACTCCGGGGGCTGCGGGAGGAGGAGGAGGGGGAGGAGGGGCAGGGGCTGGGAGCCCGGGGGGCTCGCAGGGGTCGGTCCCGTGCGGGCCGGGGGAGCGTCCTTTTCGCGGTATCTAGCGATCCCAAGTCCAGGCTTGGCCACCTTCTCGGTCCCTCCTGTCCCTCTGTCCCATACAGATGTCCTCCAAGAAGAGCGAGCGAGGGCGGATGGAGTGGAAGCCCGGAGCCCCGGTCTGGAGCCAGGCTCTGAGCTGCAGTGGAAGGTGGGCCCGGGTTCAAGTCCCAGCTCTCCTCACCCCTGCCTATTTGGATGTGGAGGAGCGACAGGGTGTCAGTTTGCTTTTGACACTTTGAGAGGGCAAACCAGGAGTGAGAGGAGCCGCTGCACACAGAAGCGGCTTCCTCCAGGAGGCCTTCCCAGGCTAAGCCGCCTCTGTTCAGCTAACAGCGTCCACACTGTGACCAACTCGAATGGGGGGTTCTGGAGACAATGAGCAGGGTCCTTCGTCCCGGGACCTTAGCCTGAGCAGGAAATCTGGACAACGCTGCACTTGTTTTCACGGATACTCGAGGCCTCTTCTCCCTCCGCGCAGAGCCGAACGCGCACTTGGCCCATAAGGAACCCACACAGGATAATGCTTACCGCTGTGTCTGGGGGTCAGGGACAGCACAGAATTGCAGGTTTATTTTGCAAGGTCCTGGCTCCATCACCAGCACAAAACAGGAGGGCGGGTGTGTGTGTGTGTGTGTGTGTGTGTGTGTGTGTGTGTGTGTGTGTGTGTGTGCAAATAAATTGGACTTAGTCATCAAACCAGGAAGGGGATGTTTTGCGGGGTCTGAAGGAGTGGGGGTGGGTGGGGTGAGGGTGGGGGGATGGGCAGTAGGAAGTGGATATAATCAAGACACATTATGAATGTCTTATGAAGCTGTCAAAGAATCGAAATATTTTAATAAAAGCAAATTGAATAAAATTTCACAAAAGATGTGCAAATAAATAACCAACAGTCGTCATATGCAAAGAGGCTCAAACATCTAGATGATGAATACAAATTAAAATCACAAGATACGCCGGGCGGCAGTGGCACACGCCTTTAATCCCGGCACTCTGGAGGCAGAGGCAGGCGGATCTCTGTGAGTTCGAGGCCAGCCTGGTCTACAGAGTGAGATTCAGGAAAGGAGCAAAGCTACACAGAGAAACCCTGTCTCGAACTAACTAACTAACTAACTAACTAACTAACTAAATAAATAAATAAATAAATAAATAAATAAATAAATAAATAAATAAATAAATAAAATAAAATCACAAGATACTATGAACAAATTGGACCGGCTGACCAATGGGTAAATAAATTATGGTATATCCATACAGTGATTGAATAGTACTCAGCTATGAAAAGGAATCAAATGCTGAGGTATGCTACAATGTGGATGAACCTCAAAAACACTACCTTTTTACCAGGTGTGGTAACACCTGCCTGTAACTCCAGCGCTTGGGGGCTGAGGCAGAAGGATCAGATATCCAAAGCCAGTCCTACCGTATAGTGAGACCCTGTCTCAAGAGGGAAAAAAAATTAGGGTCTGGAGAGACAGTTCAGCAGTTAAGAGCACATGCTGCTCCTGCAGGGGACCTGAGTTCAGGTCCCAGGACCCACACCAGGTGGCTCACAACTGCCTTTAACTCCAGTCCCAGGGGACCTGACATCTCTGGGCTCTAAGGCCACTTGCATCCATGTGCACACACACAAACACAGGTACACACACATATACATATCATTTAAAAAATACCCAGCATTCAGGAGACAGAGGCAGGCGGGTATCTGTGAGTTCGAGGCTAGCCTGGTCTACAAAGCGAGTTTCAGGAAAGGTGCAAAGCTACACAGAGAAACCCTGTCTCAAAAACAACAGTAACAACAACCAAGAGCCCTTAGCACCGAGACCAGGAGAGCAAACCCATTGCAGGCAGTGTCTACAAGAGAGCTCCGAGGGTAAAGGTGCTCGTCACACAAGCCTGGCACCCCGAGTTCAACTCCTCGAACCATGTAAGGTGGAGAGGACTGACTCACAGGATTGTTCTCTTCTCCTCCCAATCCCCCTACACTGTGGTGTGCGCACACACACTGTAATACATTTTTATTTTATTAATGTGAGTGTTTGCCTGTGTGGATGTATGTGCGTGCACCACATGCATGCCAGGTATCTCAGGCGGCCAGAAGAGGGCGTCACATCCCCTGGAACTGGAGTTACAGGTGGCTGTGCACCACCATGTGGGTGCTGGGAATTGAACCTGGTTCTCTAAAAAAGCAGCCGGTGTTCTTAACCACTGAGCCATCTCTCCAGCCCCATCCATCTTTTTCTTTTTTTAGTAGGAAAAATGACCGAACAAATGCTTTCACAAAGGAAGACATGAAAATGGCCAGTAAGCACAAGAAAAGATCTCCAACCTGGTGATCAGCTGGCGGGGAAGTACAAGTTGAAACCAAAATACGACACCCCTGCACACAGGTTAGAATGAATTTCTCAGATGAGCAAAACTCTAAACACACAGTATTGATGGGAACATGGAGTGTAAAACAGTAGTTATGTTGGGGGAGACTTACAGTCCCTTATAAAGCTAAACTCGCACCTATGTGTGGTCCCATAATTCTACTCCTAGCCATTTACCTGAGAGAAGTGAAATGCGTATGTATACAAAAGGCTGACACATGAACTTCACAGCTTTATTCTTTTTTTAAAAAAAATAATTTGATGTGTCTGTGTGTGCACCTGAGTGTGTATATGTGTGTACCACGTGCATGCAGGAGCCCAGAAAGTCAGCACAGGTTGTCAGCTCCCTTGGAACTGGAGTTACAGGTGGTTGTGAGCCACCATGTGTGTGCAGGGAACTGAACCTGGGTCCTCTGTGAGACTGACAAATGTTCTAACCCCTGAGCCACCTCTCTAGCCCCTCTGGCTAGTTTTTATTGTCACCTTGACACAACCTAGAGTCACCAGGAAAGAGGGAACCTCAACTGAAGAATTGTCCGGATCAGATGGGCCAGTGGTCATGTCTGCAAAACTTGTCTGGAACTCACCCTGTAGATCAGGCTGTCCTTGAACTCAGAGAATGCCTGCCTCTGCCTCTCAAGTGTTGAGATGAAAGGCGTGCGCCACCACACCAGTTTGTAAAACACTGTCTTAACTGAACATTGATGAGGATGGTCTTCAACCCCTGGTCCTTTCTGCCAATACCTACTGAGTGCTGGGATTATAAGAGTACACTTCCACATCCAGCTGGTTTGTTTGTTTGTTTGTTTGTTTGTTTGTTTAATTTTCCTTAAAAGAAGGTCTTACTATGTAGCCTTGGCTGGCCTGGAACTTGCTATGTAGACGAGGCTGCCCTGGAACTTATTGAGATCTGCTTGCCTCTGCCTCTCAAGTGCCGAGATTAAAAGCATCCACTACCATGCCGGGCCCCTGCTTTTGAAACAGGGTCTCACTGTACTGCTCAGGTTGGTCCAAACTCCAGGACTCAAACAATCCTCCTGTTTCAGCCTCTCAACTAGCAGGGACTACAGGTAGACCATTGTACCTGGGTCTTCAGTTTTTCAAAGTAGGTCTTGGGTGGGTCCTGCCTCTTGGCTTTCGTACCCCTGGTCATAACCTGAGTTGTGGGGCTTACCTGTGTAATGAGTAAGACATTGTGGAGATGACAGTCTGTAGGTTTTTAGATAAACCCACTAGACACGCCAAGATCTTGCTCTTGGATTTTTCTGTAGAAGCCAACACCAGGTCCCTGAGGACACATTCACAGCCTTGGGGAAAGCCACCAGACTGCAGGGCAGCCAGTATCACCCAGCCCAGTGGCTCCTGCTTCCCGACTCAAAGGAACCTTGCAAGGTGCCAGGCAGTGGTGGCGCACACCTTTAACCCCAGCACTCAAGAGGCAGGGGCAGGGGATCTCTGAGTTCAAGGCCAGCCTGGTCTACAGAGCGAGATCCAGGACAGCCAGGACTACACAGAGAAACCCTATTTCAAAAATAATAAATAGATAGATAGATAGATAGATAAGGTTGGTCATGTGATAAATAGAAACCATGCAAGGTAATAAACGTTCTTGCTCAGGCCAGGTTACTAACAGTACCCAAGTTAGTCCCAACTGCTAGAGAGGCTGAGGCAGGAGCATCCATTGTGCTGAGGAGATCAAGGCTAGCCAGGGCAGTATAGCGAGACCGTGTCTCCTAAATCAGTAAGTGGACACTGCTGTTAGACATCATTACACTTGCGGGTAATGTGTTCTGCAGCCGTCACGGCATAAGCTAACACTCACAGAGAACGCTGACCACGTGGTTCCTGTCTGCTGCCTGTTTGCCTGGCTAAATCCACTTTCTCCAGGTGTGCTGGCACACACCTGCGCTCAGCACTCAGGTGGGAGAAGCAGGTGGGGCTTGGAGAGTTCCAGGCCAGCCAGAGCTAAATAGTGAGCTCTTGCTTCAAAATAAATAAATCGGGGCTGGAGGGGTGGCTCAGCTCTTAACTGCTAAGAACATGCCCTGTTCTTCTACGGGACCTGAGTTCAGCAACCCATGTCAGCTGACTCACAACCACCTGTAACTCCAGGGGGATCCTTTGCCTCTGGCCTTCCGGGCACTGGCCTCATATGCACATAGCATACAGACGTGCACACTGAGACCAGCAGGATGGCTCGGTGGATAAAGACGCTTGGCCCCAAGCCTGATGACTAGTGTGTAATGCCTGGGACTTACATGGTGGGAGGAGAGAACTCACTCCTGACCTCAGACCTCCACATGAGCAGTGTGTCATGTGCACACACACAACACACACACACATACACACACACACACACACACACACACACACACACACACACACACACACAGAGAGAGAAGCAAGTAGATCTGTGTGAGTTCCAGGCCAGTCACAGCTGCATAGTAAGAAAGACCTTGTCTCAAAATAAATAGGGGCTAGCCACACAATAAATAAATGTTTTTTGTTTGTTTGTTTTTTGGAGACAGGGTTTCTCTGTGGAGTCCTGGCTGTCTTGGAACTCTCTCTGTAGACCAGGCTGGCCTTGAACTTGCAGAGACCCACCTGCTTCTCTCTCCTGAGTGCTGGGGTTAAAGGTGTGTGCCACCACTGCCTGGCAACTTGCAAGGTTTCTTTGAGTCTGAAAGCAGGAGCCACTGGGCTGGGTGATACTGGCTGCCCTGGAGGCTGGTGGCTTTCCCCAGGGCTGTGTGCATGTGTCCTCAGGGACCTGGTGCTGGGATTATAGGCTTGCGTGGGCCATCGCCAACAGGGTAATGAATCTTGAAGAGAGAAGACAGACTTCAAGAACATCATTCCCATCTATGTAACAAGTTTGAGGTCAGCCTGGGCTACACAAGACCCTGATGGCACAGCACTCAGGAAGCAGAGGCAGGGGAATCTCTGTGAGTTTGAGGCCAGCCTGGTCTACATAATGAATTCTGGGTCAGCCAGGGTTACATAATGAGACCTTGTCTCAGAGGGGGGAGAAAAAAAAAAGACTTTGGAGAGGGAGTGGAAGAAGATAAAATGGAAAAAAAAATCCCCTACTTTAGACAAGGAAGTAGATCATTTAAGAGGAACAAGGAGGAAACAGCAAACTGGACACCAAGGGCAGTTCCGGTGCTCTGCGGGTCCCCGGGCACTAGCGTGAAAGCGTGACCCGCTGGCACCGAGGATGCTCGCCCGTCCCTTCCTCCTTGACGGTTAACAGGGGCTGCAGTAGTTTCACCCCAGATCTACTCCGGCAGACACCGATGATCACCAGCCGGGGCCAGGGTCAAAGCTGAAGTTCTGGGGATTAACGCAGCCCCGGGACACCCAGGAAGCAGCCCCGGCCTCCCTCGGTGAGAGACTCGAGTTATTTTTGAAAAGCAAGCGAGGCCTGCAGGCGGCCCTGGCAGAACTCGGAGCTGGAAGATGGGCGAGCCAGGAGCAGAGCGAAACAGACAGCTAGCTACTGCAGAGCCCACGCCCGGTCCCTATGACGTCAGCCCCACGCAGTGTGACATAAGACGGTGGCGGTGGCGGCAGGGGATGGGGGGAGGCCTCCTTGCACCCCGCCTTGGGTGCACTTTTATAAATTGTGGTAAGATATTCATAACCTAAAATTCATCCTTGGGAATTTTTAACAACTCCCCCCGCCCCCCGACACACACACACTGGAGGGGGCGGGGCGGGGCGCTGAGTGACATTGAAGACCGAGTTCTTGCTGGATCAGGGAGTGTGGATGCCAGCCAAAAAGAGTGGTTCACTAAATGGTGCGGGGAGGTTTTGCTCTGTTTGGGAAGAATTCTGAAACTGGAGGTCAGGTCATCGCTCTGGGGCAGAGCCGGGGCCCGGGGATCAGGGAAGAGTTGACGTCTTCCATCTCACTAAGGGAAGCTGGGTTAGGGAGGGGAGAAGGGGGGGCAGGAGGGCAGGTGCTCGGGCTGGGAACTGACAGCCGCAGGGGGCAGAAAGCAGCCGAGCAGCCTAATGAGGCGTGCACTGTAAGGGAGAGGTGTTTGCAACTGGGCAGGGGGGTCATGGGCAGCAGCCAGAGGGAGCCATCAAGTCCCCAAAATAACTCACCGCTTCTGCGGGAGAGGTTGGAACGAATCAAGGTGGGAATAATCCGAAAATCCAGCGGAGAGGCTGCCGGGAGCATTGGAAGCCGAGGACAATTAGTGAAAGATGTATTTGCCACACACACACACACACACACACACACACACACACACACACACACACTCCACGAGGGGTTGTTGTCCCAGAAAACTGTGCCAACCTAACCAGTAGATCTTCCTTGGGCCTTGGTCAGAAGGGCCCCAGTGCCTGGCATGCATTCGGACTGTGTTGCCCTGTGCTATAACATATGGCTAAGCCTGTGGGCTCTGAAGTGAGGCTGCTGAGATTTGAATTCTCTTCTCCCTCACCCCTGCTTTGGTTTTCTGAGACAGGGTTTCTCGGTGTAGCCCTGGGTATTCTGGAACTTGCTCTGTAGACCCGGCTGGCCCTGAACTCAGAGATTTAAACCCAGAGACTGGAGGTGTGCGCCTCTGACGGTGGATCCCTCACTCCGAGCCTCTGTTTTCTCACCTGGAAAAGGGGATTCAAGTCATACTTGCCCCACAGGGTAGTTGAGAACAAGAAGTCAATGTTTGGGGATTTTTATTATGATCCATAATAAAGAGCTATTGCCCAGTAGCTCTTTGGTCTCTCCTCCATCAGGGGAATGGGCAAAGGCGTGCAGAGCCCAAGGCCAGCTGCATGACATAGAAATGGAAGCCCCGAGTTTCCAGTTGGACGGCTCAACAGGTAGGGGTGCTTGCTGCACAGCCTGAGTTTGATCCCCAGAACCTGTAGTGGAAGGGAGAAGAGATCCAAAAGTTGTTCTCTGGGCCCCTCTTATATGCTGTGGTGAGCAGCAAACCCCAGTCAGAATGGGAGGTGGCTGGGGAGATGGCTCAGTGGTTAAGAGCACTCACTGTTCTTGTAAAGGATCCAGGTTTGGTTCCCAGCACCCACAGTAAGAGCTCACAACTGACCGGACGGTGGTGGCACAGGCTCTTAATCCTAGCACACGGGAAGTAGAGGCAGGGGGATCTCTGTGAGTTCGAGGCCAGCCTGGTCTACGGAGTGAGTTCCAGGAAATGTGCCAAAGTTACACAGAGGAACCTTGTCTCGAAAAACCAAATAAATTAATTAAATAAAAAGAGCACATAACTGTCTCTATCTCCACTTCTGGGAGATACAGTGCCCTCTGCTGGCCTCTGTGGCACCTGCACACATATGGTGCGCATAAACTCAGGTAGGTACATATAAGTTCACATAAAGAAAAATAAACACACGTTCAAAAGAAATTTAGATTTTGATACGGTCCAGCTGCCCTGGCCCCTCACCACCTGGGCAAAGGGAAGGGCAGTAGCCTGCAAGCAGTTTCCAGCCCCTCCTCCACCACCTCTCTCCAGGCCCTGCAGGAGGCAGATCCAATAAGGACATTGGAGTGAGACATTTGGGGTTCAGTGAGGACGCTTTGCTTTGGATTCACTCTAGGGCATTGGTCAAAGCCCTTTCCCTTCTCTGAGCCTCAGTGGGAGAATTGTTTTTTCTTTTTCTTTTGGTTTTTCAAGACAGGGTTTCTCTGTGTAGTTTTGGTGCCTTTCCTGGAGCTCACTTGGTAGCCCGGGCTGGCCTCGAACTTACAGAGATCCGCCTGGCTCTGCCTCCCGAGTGCTGGGATTAAAGGTGTGCCCCACGACCGCCCGGGGAATTGTTTTTTCTTTCAAAGGTAGTTAGCCAAACACGGGCCCACCCATATCTTCTGAATCTCTCCCTTCCCCTTTGTACCAATTAGCCGGTTGAATCAGACCATGATGGGACGAGACACAGTCACCACATGTAATAAGCATGAAAGACAGAGGTCAGCTTGGCCATGTGGGCTTGCTAGCCCGTTTGGGGTGTGGCACACCATTTTTACAAAAAAAAGGAATCCCCTTGCTGAACTAACGGCTCTCACTTTGTGTGTTCCTTTGTGAGACAGTGACATGAGATAGTTTTTCCTCCACACTGTTCCCCTAGCTGCCGAGCAAGGGGCAGGAGTGGGAGATTCCAATCCTGGGGAGTCCAGGTTTTTGTTCCCTGGCTCTATGGATCTTGGGGGATAGACCGTGGAGAGGGGTAAAGGTGGAGCCCAACACCAGCAGGCAGTTCCCCTTCCTCCCCCCTCTTCCCTGGGAGATAGTCCCAAGTAGAGGGGCCGGGAGCCGGTGCTGCCCACGGGAGAGGCTGCGAGCAGACAGCCACAGCCTGCCTCCCTCCTGGGCGCCAGGCGCTGTCCCTTATAGTGGGGGTCACGTATAGTGGGGGGTCACAGCATCCACAAAATGTCTTGTCCTCACAGGACTCTTACTGGAGGAAACCCGAGAACCAAGTCATAACAACTCAACAGCCAGAATAATTTTAGGATGGGAAAAAAAATGCTATGTGAGCAAAACCTAACGTTGTCGTGGAGACGGGGTCTCATGTAGACCAGGCTAGCTTCAAACTCACTGTCTTGTTGGGAAAGACCCTTCTGCTTCTGCCTCTTAAGTGTTGGGAACACAGTTCTTACGCCACAACGCTCTGCTCAAAAAGAAAAAAGGCCAAATCTTTGTAAAGCGAGTTCTGTGGGCCAGACAGTGCTAACAGATGTTAAATCACGTAAGTCCTTAGGACAGCCCCATGTGAGTCAAGGTAATATCGCCACCCTTATTTTACACCCGAGGGAATGATAGCAGAGAGAGGTGAAGTCAATTTCCTAATGCCACACAGCCATTCAGAGGTAGAGCTGACATTTATACCCAGGCCATCTGGCTCCATGTGCTGCCCGGTAGGGGCAGCATTAAGTAGGGCAATTTGTCCAGAGAGAAGTCCTGTGAAGAGGTTGACATTTGAGCTAAAATGCAATAAGACAAGGCAAGTCCAGGGGGCAGAAGGGTCCAGATGGTGAGGACACTGAGTGCAAAGGCCCTGAGGCTGGAACGCAAGGAGACTAGCGTTAGCTGTAGTGGAGGACAGACTCAGTCACAAGGGTGCTAGCACAGACACATGGGGGTGACATGGCACCCCATCCCTCCTCCAGGACATTCTGGATCTTCCTTGCTGTTCTGAGGAACGCTCAGAAGTGTGGCCTAAAATGTTTTTTGACAGGAGCGAGGGCCCTTTTCACCAGAGTCAGGCCTATTAGGCTCAGGACACGCTGTTCCTCTGCCCTGCACTGTGAAGAAACAGCCTTTGCTGGTCACCCACCCCCTGTTTAGCCTCTGCCCACAGCGCTCTCGGGTGATGGCCTTGGTGCCTGGCAGGTTGGCAGGCTCTACGCTCCCTCACCCAGACACAGGAACACAGAGAACACCTTGCTTCCACCCTGGCGGGTGCAAAGGCCAGAATCCAGTCATAGCCCAGTGAGGGGGTGCAGCATCCCAAGGCTGGCTTTCGGGGGGCGGGCGCTGTCAAGGGGACTAGCAAGGGCTCCGTCATGCTTTAGACGGACCCTGTGCCATCTGCCATGTGGCTACCCTTCTGTCAGTATTAGGAAAACTAATTCTTACCCTATAGCTAGCGTTGTTGTGGAAATCAAACAGAGCATATGTGAGAAGGCACATTCTGGGGGCTGAGAATGTTCTAGAGCTTATCTGGTATGTAAGATGTGACAAGCTGTGTGTCTTTCTATATATATTTTTTATGGCTCAATTTTTTTTCCAGCATGCAAAGCCCCTGGCCCTTGGCTAATACCACATAATGTTAGCTGGCATTAGTACGAAATGTTCCATAAATATTTGTTGAGTAGGGTCCCAGGACCTTCCCACACAGCATTTATCATTTATTCCATCCACAGAGCTCCTGAGGCCTCAGACTCAACACTGTCTGGGATTGAGTTCTTCTGCTCATCTGTCTCTTCCTCCTTCCTCAGGCTTCCCTAGCTGCCACAGCTTCAGCTCAGAAAAGATGTCTCCCAGCACTCAGGAGGCAGGACAAAGGTGGATCTCTGAGAGTCTGAAGCCAGTCTGGTCTGTATAGTAAATTCCAGGCCAGCCAAGCCAGTTAGCCAGCCCTACAAAGTGAGACCCTCAGAAAAAAAAAATGAAGAAAAATGAAAATGTGTACGCCTATCTTGGCACAGCAGCCCACACCTCTAATTCCAGTCCTTGGAAGGCTGAGGAGATCCACCTGCCTCTGCTTCCCAAGTGCTGGGATTAAGGGCATGGGCCACCACACTCAGTCCTAACTCTCTTTTTAAAAATTAAAGATGGGGCTGGGCGGTGGTGGTGGTGCACACCTTTAATCCCAGCACTCTGGAGGCAGAAGCAGGTGGATCTCTGTGAGTTCAAGGCCAGTCTGGTCTACACAGTGAGTTCCGGGACAGCCAGGGCTGTTACACAGAGAAATCCTGTCTCGAAAAACCAAAATAAACAAACAAACAAATAAATAAAAGATGGGGTTGGAAAAAACCGGCTCAGTGGTTAGAATACCCTCTTCTGGCTTCTAGGGGTACCTTCACCCCCACCCCACACACAGAAACACACATAAATGAACTTTTTTTTTTTTAATTAAAAGAGGGCTGGCAAGATGGCTCAGTGGGTAAAAGTCCTTGTGACCAAGTCCAGTGACCCAAGTTAAATCCTCTGGACCTGCAGGGTGGAGACAACCGACTCCTGGAGGTTGCCCTCTGACCCCCACATGCATTCAACGTCATTCAGGCCCCCCCTCCCCCAAACACACACACACACACACACACACACACACACACACACACACACACACACATAAATAAATAAAATGTTTAAAAAATAGCCGGGTGTTGGTGGCGCACGCCTTTAATCCCAGCACTCGGGAGGCAGAGGCAGGCGGATCTCTGTGAGTTCAAGGCCAGCCTGGGCTACCAAGT
>CABHPR010100318.1:0-14729 GCA_902168415.1 Peromyscus melanophrys
GTCCAAGAAAGGGATATGCCCTAAAGATAAGGGGGACACTCCAGGGAAGTCAGAGCTCACTGCCCAGGGCCTTTGTTCCTTGTATCTTTTATTGAAGGAGATAAAATTGCCCTCCTTGCAGAGTGACCCTGGCTTTGGGCATAAAAGCAGCACTCCACCCTTTCAGGACAACCAATGAGGAAACATTTACCCTCCGTATTATTTATTTTAGTGTTGCAGTAGTTGCTCCAGGCAGCCTACAATGCCAGATGTGCCTAACCTAAGAAAGAAAAACAGCTGTTTGTCACTTTCACCTCCAGTTTGTTGCCTTGGAGTTAGTCTAAACTTTTGACACCTTTGATTCTGCCATTGGTTGATCTTTAACATGTGATCAGTGGAAAGCAGCTAGTGGATCTTTATCACTTATAAAGCCATCTTGGGTTTCTTTTTAATCTGGCCACAATAAAATCTAGGCTTGGAATAAAAGCAGTTTGGAGACATTACTTGAAATCTACTTCCTTAAAATAATTTTAGTGCCCAACTTTGATGATTACTCATGTCAGCTCAAGGCTTAGGAGGCAAGCCTCAGGGCACACCTGTGAAGGGCTGTCTAGATTAAAGACAGCTTTAATAATGTTAGCTTCTGGGACAGTTGGAGGGATTGTCTTGATTTCCTGGGCAGGGAGTAGGGATGGCAGACTGTGTAAGAAACAGGGCAAGCTGAGCATTATCATACATGCATTCAGTCATTGCTTGCTGTTATTGAGTCCTTGCCATGTGACCAGTTCTCTGTGACTGTGACTTCTCAGCCATGGTGAACTGTAACCTGGAATTAGAGCCTAATAAACTCGTCTACCTTAAGTGGCTTTTTTTCAGAGTATATTATCAAAGCAACAGGAAAGGAAACTCTACCTAGCAGCAACTCACTGACCACTGACCACACCATGTGTCTCAGAGGAAGCTAACTTACTGAAATCCGTGTGCCACACGTGGTGCCTGGGAAGAAGATGGCTGTAGCTGGTCCTTTTTGTCCTTCTCTTCCTGCCAACCTCCCCTGTCACTCAGAGGTCATATGGCTCCTCCAGGAAGTTTCAGAGAGAACTAGCCTCTCCTCAGCTGCCATTTCAACAACTGTGTGATAGGCTAATCTTTGGTTATATTTTCCAGGTGAGATAAGGCCCACAAAACCCTGGAAGGAGAGCAATTTTATATTCTGTCAATAAAAATGACAAGGAATAATTATATTTTTCCTTAAAAGAAATAAGCAGAAATATCACTCCATCCCAATTAGAACAAGGTCTTAGGACACTATGTGGGGAAGTTCCGCGTCTTCTTTTAGAGTACACTTTGCTTTGGCCTATAACAGCTAAGAGCTCATTACAATGTTTGACCCAAAACAAATGCAGTCTTCCTTCAAAGGCAAATTCAGCTTCTACCTCCAAACTTAGAGTGTGCCTAAATTCCAGCTTATTCTGTTTCATTCTATTTCATCAAGGAAACATGAAAGAAAAAATTATTAGAGTGAGTATTTACCAGTTTGTGATTCTCCTTGTTAATCCTACTTTCTCTTTCTTCAACCCCCTCCTTTCTTGGACTCAGCGCCCTCCTATCACCCACCAAGCTCCAAGAAAATGGCAGGTCAAAACAACTCATCAGCTCAACCACTAGCATGTCTCACCATTTGGAAAAAGAGTCAACCCAGAAGCTAGTGAGTAAACGCCAGCATGTAGACATGAGACAGGCTTGCAGTGGGACCTTCACTCTGCTAGTCATTGCTGGTTTGGTGAGGTGGATTATTAAATTGGTTTTGATTACTATGGTTGATTTTAGGAAGACAGGATCTTGTCATGGAACCCCAACTGACCAGATACAATGTAGCCCATGAAGACTTCTGTCTGCCTCAGCATCCCAACAGCTGATATTGTAGGTGTGTGTCAGCACATCTGGCTTCTTTGTTTCCACAGAAGTAGTGCAGTGATTTCTTCATTTGTAAACTGGGGAAGCAAACTAGTTACAAGTACTTGATGAGGATTAGCTTTTATACACAAGAACTTGTACAATAGATGGCCCTTAAAGACTCATTTTCCTTCCTATGTGTTTCAGGCTTGTCCATGTTACACCACACACCAGCATTTCACTCCTTTTTATATGGCAAAATGTTTTCATTCCATGACTGCACATCACTAGTTCTTTGAAAATTTTATACAATATGTTTTGCTCCTATTTACCTCCTCTCCTGACTCCTCCAGATTCACCACTCCCCCACCCCCCCTGCTTCCCTACTCACCCAACTTTGTGGCCTCTTTTATTTTTACCCTATCAAATCAAATTTGTGATTCCCATATATGTGTGGCCTTCCAGTAGAGTATGGTTGACCAATCAGGGGCCATACTCTTAAAGAAAACTGATTCTCCCTGTCTCAGCAGGTATCAAATACCAACAGCTCTTTGTCTGAAGGTGGAACTTTGTGCCCACACCTCCTCTCCACCCTAAGATTTGATGTGTCTGAAGCTTGCACAGCTCTTGTGAATTCTGTTATTACAACTGTGGAACTGCTCTGCTGTGTCCAGAAGAAAGTGTTTCCTTGTAGCTATCTACCACCTCCAGTTCTTGCACTCTTTCCTCCCCCTCTTCCACATTGATCCCTGAGCCTTTCAGGGAAGGAGTGTGATAGATGTGGGAGTCTCTGCAAATACTACAAACTAAAGAAGATTGATCCATATGAGGCAAGAAGAAAACCTGAGTCAACAAGACGTAGTTAGCCACTGTCCTTTCAAACTTCAAGAGTCTGACTCTGAGCATCTGAGCAGTTTACTTTTGACATACTTAAGCACAGTGTAACTTTGGAAAAATGTTTCCTAGTGACAATTATCCCAACAACGCTTGAAGTATGATGACATTGAAACTCCTTTGCAAAGTCTTTTGCAGAACACCTCTGACCTCTTCCATAAGAATGGGTTCTACTGACTGTGAAGCAATGCTCAGGATAAGGGTCTAGGGAGGAAGGATCTGAAAAGAGCATAATAGTAGACGCTTTTACAAAATACATGTGACCTCTTCCATAAGAATGGTTCTGTTGACTGAGAAACAATAATCAGAAGTATACACACAACAGTGTAGGGGATTCAGTGAAGCCTGGCCCTACACTAAATTATCACTAGACTATTAATAACATCCACTCTCAGCCTTCTAGGTAGAAACCAGATGTAAATACATTTTTTAAAGAGAGAAGCCTGTGAGTTTAACATTACCAATTTCTCTAATGCTATCTGTGAGCATGAGGACCTCTTGCCTTTCTACATATAGATGCCCCATGTGTTGAATCTGCCACAGTCTTATTACATTCTCTACATCTTGATCAACTGTGGGTTGATATGTTGTTCACTATGTACCACAAATAGGTGCTCCTCTGATAATAGTTCAGAGATGGATTAATCTATGGGTACAAAGATAAGTCATTAAAAGTCAGTTTAATACCATGTTCATTTAGCAGACTAATAGTAGTAGGTCTTACCTAGAGCTTATGACCTGTCCAACCACAGGGGTTTTTTTGCCTAATAATGGTGCCAGGTTTGGGTTTCATCTTGTGGAGCAACACTTAAATCCAATCAAAAGGGGTTGTTTTCTCTCAGGATGTTGATGCCATTATTGCACCAGTGTGCTGTCTTGCTGGCTAGTCATTATTGTAGCTTCTATGGCTCATAATTGAGTAAGAGTGATGTCTGTCCTGACATGAACCCTGTTTCACTCCTTTCAGACTTTGTCTGAGGAGATAAAGTCACTAACATGATGTTTTCCCACACGGTTTGTTTCATTCTTTTTTACATACTCAATCTCACATGTAGATATGTTACATGATTTTAAATAAACAGTAATTTCATAACAGTTTGGAAACAAGAAACTATTAATTGATTCCATGCTCTACCAGAGACCATGCCAGATACCATTAGTCCAGGTAGGCCACCAACCAGCAGAACTTCCTTATTCTCTCACTGCCCCCCATGCAAGTCCCAATCACAACTCTCTCTGTGTCACCATGTCCCAGCCCCCAAGACAGGCAGAGACCCTCTAAGAGGCCATACTGGCCACAAGAAGTCCAGCTCCCAACTCGAGTGGAGACCTCCTGCTCAACCACAGGCCATTCTGGCCAGAAGAACAGAGAAGAAACAGAAGCCAAGGGAAAAAACCTCCATCCAAGAAAAACAAACTCAAAAGATGACACCTAGACCTATAATCACCCCAAACTCAAATGCCTAGAAGCCAGCATAAGAACACAATCAACAACAGCCAGGACAATATATCACCACCAGAGCCCAGCTATCCTACTACAGCAAACCCTAAACATTTTAACACATCTGAAACACAAGAAAAAGGCCTTAAAACCAACTTTATGAAGATGATTGAGGCCCTTAAAGAGGAAATGAATAAATCACTTAAAGAAATAGAGGAAAAACCAACAAAAATTTGGAGATGAATCCCATAAAGAAAATCAAGAAAAAAACAAACAGTTAAAAGTAATGAGTAAAATTCTCTAAGATCTGAAAATGGAAATAGAAACAATAAAGAAAACACAAACTGAGGAAATTCTGGAAATAGAAAATCTAGGTAAGTGAATAGGAACTACAAACACAAGTATCACCAACAGAATACAAAAAAAATGGAAGAGAGAATCTTAAGAGTTGAAAATATGATAGAAGAAATAGATACATCAGTCAAAGAAAATTTTAAATCTAAAAAATTTCTGTCACCAAACATCCAGGAAATCTGAAACATTATGAAAAGACAAAACCTATGATTAATATGAATAGAAGAGGGAGAGGAATCCCAGCTCAAAGGCTCAGAAAATATTTTCAACAGAATCATAGAAGAAATTTTTCCTAACCTAAAGAAGGAGATGTTTATAAAATTATAAGAAGCAAACAGAACACCAAATAGATTGAACCACAAAAGAAAGTCCCTCCCTCCACTCATGATAATCAAAACACTGATCATATGGAGCAAAGGAAGAATATTAACAGCTGCAAGGGAAAATGACTGCAGATGTAAGCAGCCGTCTTATTAAATAAGAAACACAGAGCCAATGTAAAGATAAAAGCCCAAGAGGTCAGAGCTAAGAGCCTTACTCTTCCTGCTTCAGCGATCCTCTTCAGCCAAGAGAGAGACCTACTTCCTGTGTTAAAGTCTTTATAAAGACTTTCTGTTCTGCCTTCTCATTGGTTGTAAACCCAACCACATGACTGCCTCATCACTGCCTGTCTGTACAGACCTCCAGGTCTTCTATGGATGGTATTGAGATTAAAGGCGTGTGTTTCCAAGGCTGGCTGTATCCTTGACCACACAGAGATCTGCCTAGCTCTGCCTCCCAAGTGCTGGGATTAAAGGCATGCGCCACGAACGCCCAGTTCTGCTCTGCTTGCTATTAGCTCTGACCCCCAGGCAACTTTATTTATTAACATACAAATAAAATCACATTTCAGTACAAATAAAATACTACCATATATGACTAAGTAACATATAGAGGCAGACCCATTAGAATTATACCCAACTTCTTTTTTTTTCTTTCATTTTTCTTTATTGAGAAATTTTCTACTCACTCCACATACTATCCACAGATCCCCCTCCTCTCTCCTCCCACTCCCCAGCCCTCTTTCTCAAGCCACCCCCCAACCCCACATCCCCCAAATCGAGGTCTCCCATGGGGAGTCAGCAGAGCCCAGCACACTGAGCCTAGGCAGGTCCAAGACCCTTCCCACTGCACCAAGGCTGTACAAGGTGTCACACCGCAGGCACTAGGTTCCCAGAAGCCTGCCCATAGACCAGGGACAGATCCTGATCCCCCTGCCTGGGTGCCGCCCAAACAGTTCAAGCCAAACAACCATCTTCCGTATCCACAGGGCCTAGTCCAGTCCCATGGGGGCTCCACAGCCACCAGTCCACAGTTCATCAGCTTCCACTAGTGTGGCCGGTCATCTCTGCATGTTCTCCCATCATGATCTCCACGTCCCTCACCTGCAGTATCTCTCCTCTCTCTCATCAATTGGATTCCCAGAGCTCAGCCTGGTGCATGGACGTGGATCTCTGTATCTGCCTCCATCAGTCACTGGACAAAGGCTCTGTGATGACAGCTAGGTTATTCGCTAGGCTGGTCACTAGAGTAGACCAGTCCAGGCACCCTCTGGATCACTGCCAGTGGACCAAGGTGGGGTCAACCTTGGATTCCTGAGAGCCTCCCCAGCACCCTGCCTCTTCCTATTCCCATGATGTCCTCATCTATCATGGTATCTTCCTCCCTGCCCTCCCACTCTGTCCCTATTCCAGCTTGACCCTCCCATTTCCCTATGTTTTCATCCCCCACTCCTCGTCATCTGCCACCCCCCCACACACACCCAATCCACTCATGTAGATCTCATCCACTTCTACTTCACAGGGTCATCCATGTGTCCTTCTAGGGTCTTTCCCTGTTAGCTAGCCTCTCTAGAGTTGTGGGTTGCAGTCTGGCCATCCCTTCCCTCACATCTAGTATCCACTTATGAGTGAGTGCATACTATGTTTGTCCTTCTGAGTCTGGATTACCTCACTCAAGGTGATATTTTCTAGATCCATCCATTTGCCTGCAAATTTCACGATACTGTTGTTTTTTTACTGCTGAGTAGTACTCCGTTGCGTATACGTGCCATATTTTCTTTATCCATTTTTCAGTTGAGGGGCATCTAGGTTGTTTCTAGGTTCTTGCTATTATGAATAATGCTGATATGAACATAGTTGAGCATGTGTCCTTATGGTAAGATTGAGCATTCCTTGGGTATATGCCCAAGAATGGTATAACTGGGTCTTGAGGAAGACTTATTCCCAATTTTCTGAGAAACCTCCATACTGATTTCCAGAGTGGTTGTAGAAGTTTGCATTCCCACCAACAGTGGAAGAGTGTTCCCCTTGGTCCACATCCTTTCCAATATAAGCTGTCTTCAGTGTTTTTGATCTTAGCCATTCTAACAGGTGTAAGATGGTATCTCAGAGATGTTTTGATTTGCATTTCCCTGATGACTAAGGATGTTGAGCAATTCCTTAAATGGCTTTCAGCCATTTGAGATTCTTCTGTTGAGAATTCTCTGTTAAGCTCTATCTCCCATTTTTTAATTGGATTGTTCAGTATTTTGATGTCTAGCTTTTTGAGTTCTTTATATATTTTGGAGATCAGCCCTCTGTCAGATGTGGGGTTGGTGAAGATCTTTTCCCATTCTGTAGGCTCTCGTTTGGTCTGACCATGTCCTTTGCTCTACAAAAGCTTCTCAGTTTCAGGAGGTCCAATTTATTAATTGTCGCTCTCAGTGTTTGTGCTACTGGTGTTATATTTAGGAAGTGGTCTTGTAGCTAGAGTTTTCCTGCCTGGTCCACAGTCAGGGCAAATCTCTCTCACCCGCCAGTCCCACAGCTGCTCAGACCCAACCAAGTAAACACAGAGACTTATATTGCTTACAAACTGTATGGCCGTGGCAGGCTTCTTGCTAACTGTCCTTATATCTTAAATTAATCCATTTCTATAAATCTATACCTTGCCATGTGGCTCGTGGCTTACCGGCATCTTTACATGCTGCTTGTCCTGGTGGTGGCTGGCAGTGTCTCCTTCCACCTTCCTGTTCTTTTCTCCTCTCTGTTAGTCCCGCCTATACTTCCTGCCTAGCCACTGGCCAATCAGTGTTTTATTTATTGACCAATCAGAGTAATTTGACATACAGACCATCCTACAGCACTGTCTCCTGTGCCAGTTCATTCCAGACTACTTCCTACTTTCTCTTCTATCAAGTTCAGTGTAACTGGTTTTATGTTGAGGTCTTTGAACCACTTGGACTTGAGTTTTGTGTATGGCGACAGATATGGATCTATTTGCAATCTTCTGCATGTTGACATCCAGTTATGCCAGCACCATTTGTTGAAGATGCTTTCTTTTTTCCATGGTACAGTTTTGGCTTCTTTGTCGAAAACCATATGTTCATAGGTGTGTGGATTAATGTCAGGGTCTTCAATTTGATTCCATTGGTCCACATGTCGGTTTTTATGCCCGTACCAAGATGTTTTTATTACTATAGCTCTATAGTAGAGCTTGAGGTCAGGGATCATGATGCCTCCAGAGGTTGCTTTATTATACAGGATTCTTTTAGCTGTACTAGGTTCTTTTGTTTTTCCATATAAAGTTAAGTATTGTTCTTTTCAAGTCTGTGAAGAATTGTGTTGGTATTTTGATGGGGATTGCATTGAATCTGTATATTGCTTTTGGTAAGATTGCCATTTTTACTATGTTGATTCTACCTATCCATGAGCATGGGAGATCTTTCCATTTTTTGATATGTTCTTCAATTTCTTTCTTCAGAGACTTAAAGTTCTTTTCATACAGGTCTTTCACTTGCTTAGAGTTACCCCAAGGTATTTTATATTATTTGTGGCTATTGTAAAGGGTGATGTTTCTCTGATTTCTTTCTCGGCCCCTTTTTCATTTGTATATAGGAGGGCAACTGATTTTTTGAGTTAATCTTGTATCCTGCCACCTTACTGAAGGAGTTTATCAGCTATAGGAGTTCCCTTGTAGAATTTTTGGGGTCACTTATGTATACTAGCATATCGTCTGCAAATAATGAAAGTTTGACTTCTTCCTTTCCAGTTTGTATCCCCTTGATATCCTTATGTTGTCTTATTGCTCTAGCTAGAACTTCAAGTACTATATTGAATAAGTATGGGGAGAGCAGACAGCCTTGTCTTGTTCCTGGTTTTAGTGGAATCGTTTTGAGTTTCTCTCCATTTAATTTGAGTTGGCTGTTGGCTTGCTGTAAATTGCCTTTATTATGTTTAGGTATGTTCCTTGTATTCCTGATCTCTCTAGAACCTTTATCATGAAGGGATGTTGGATTTTGTCAAAGGCTTTTTCAGCATCTAATGAGATGATCATGTGTTTTTTTTTTTCTTTCAGTTTGTTTATATGGTGTATTACATTGACAGGTTTTCATATGTTGAACCATCCCTGCATCCCTGGGATGAAGCCTACTTGGTCATGGTGGATAATTTTTTTGATGTGTTCCTGGATTTGGTTAGCCAGTATTTTATTGAATATTTTTGCATCAATGTTCATGAGGGAGATTGGTCTGTAGTTCTCTTTCTTTCTTGCATCTTTGTGTGGTTTGGGTATCAGGGTAACTGTAGCCTCATAAAAAGAATTTGGTAATGTTCCTTCTGTTTCTACAGTGTGGAACAATTTGAAGAGTATTAGTATTAGCTCTTCTTTGAAAATCTGGTGGAATTCTGCACTGAAACCATCTGGTCCTGGGATTTTTTTGGGTGGGAGACTTTTAATGACCATTTCTATTTCCTTAGGGGTTATTGGTCTATTTAAATAGTTTATCTAGTCTTGGTTTAACTTTGGTATGGGGTACCTATCCAGAAAATCATCCATTTCTTTCAGATTTTCCAATTTTGTGGAGTACAGGTTTTTTAAATATGACCTGATGATTCTCTGGATTTCCTCACTGTCTGTTGTTATGTCCCCCTTATCTGATTTTGTTAATTTGGATGCTCTCTCTCTCTGCTTTTTGGTTAATTTGGATAATGGCTTGTCTATCTTGTTGATTTTCTCAAAGAACCAACTCTTTGTTTCATTGATTCTTTGTATTGTTCTCTTTGTTTCTATTTTATTGATTTCAGCCCTCAATTTGATTATTTCCTGGCATCTGTTTCTCCTGGGAGACTTTGCTTCTTCTTGTTCTAGAGCTTTCAGTTGTGCTGTTAAGTCACTAGCGTGAGATTTCTCCCACTTCTTTATGTGGGCATTTAGAGCTATGAATTTTCCTCTTAGCACTGCTTTCATGGTGTCCCATAAGTTTGGGTATGTTGTACATTCATTTTCATTGAATTCTAGGAAATCTTTAATTTCTTTCTTTATTTCTTCCTTGACCCATTGGTGATTCAATTGGGCATTATTTAGTTTCCATGAGATTTTAGGCTTTCTGTAATTTTTGTTGTTGTTGAAATCTAACTTTAAGCCATGATGGTCTGATAAGACACAGGAGGTTATTTCAATTTTTTGTATCTGTTGAGATTTGCTTTGTGACCAAGCACGTGGTCGATTTTGGAGAAGGTTCCATGGGGTGCTGAAAAGAAGGTATATTCTTTTGTGTTAGGGTGGAATATTCTGTAGATATCTATTAAATCTATTTGAGTCATAATGTCTGTTAGTTCCCTTATTTCTCTGTTAAGTTTCTGTCTGGCAGACCTGTTCATTGGTGAGAGTGGGGTGTTGAAGTCTCCCACTACTAGTGTATGGGGTTTGATGTACGATTTAAGCTTTAGTAATGTTTCTTTTACAAATGTCAGTGCCCTTGTATTTAGGGCATAAATATTCAGAATTGAGACTTCATCTTGTTGGATTTTTCCCTGTGATAAATATGTAGTGTCCTTCCCGATCTCTTTCAATTGATTTTAGTTTGAAGTCTATTTTATTAGATATTAGAATAGCTACACCAGCTTGCTTCTTAAATCCATTTGATTGGAAAGTCTTTTCCCAGCCTTTTATTCTGAAGTGGTGTCTGTCTTTGAAGTTGAGGTGTGTTTCTTGTATGCAGCAAATGGATGGATCTTGTTTTTGGATCTGTTCTGTTAGCCTGTGAATTGAGACAATTGATATTGATGGATATAATGACCAGTTATTGTTAATTCCTGTTATTTTTTGGTGCTAGTGTTGTATGTTTCCCTTCTTTGGTATTTGTTGGTATGCGACTATCTATTGCCTCTGTTTTCATGGGTGTATCTAACTTCCTTAGATTGGATTTTTCCTTCAAGTGCTTTCTGTAGGGCTGGATTTGTGGAGAGATATTTTTTAAATCTGGTTTTATCATGGAATATTTTGTTTACTCTGTCTATGTTGGTTGAGAGTTTTGCTGGGTATAATAGTCTGGGTTGGCATCCGTGGTCTCTTAGTATCTGCATAACATCTGTCCAGGACCTTCTGGCTTTTAGAGTCTCCATTGAGAAATCAGGTGTTATTCTTATGGGTCTGCCTTCATATGTTACTTGGCCTTTTTCCTTTGCAGCTCTTAATATTTTTTTCTTTATTCTGTATGTTTAATGGTTTGATTATTATGTGGTGAGGGGAATTTTTTTTTTGGATCCAGTCTATTTGGTGTTCTGTAACCCTCTTGTATTTTTATAGGCATTTCCTTCTTTAGGTTGGGAAAGTTTTCCTCTATGATTTTGTTGAATATATTTTCTGTGCCCTTGAGTTGGTTTTCTTCTCCTTCTTCTATCTCTGTTATTCTTATATTTGGTCTTTTCATGGTGTCCCAAATTTCCTGGACATTTTGGGTCATGACTTTGTTGGCTTTAGTGTTTTCTTTGACTGATGAATCTATTTCTTCTACCATATCTTCAGTGCCAGAGATCTGCTCTTCCATCTCTTGCATTCTGTTGGTTATACTTGCATCTGTAGTTCCTGTTTGTTTATTCAGATTTTCCACTTCCAGCATTACCTCAGTTTGTGTCTTCTTTATTGACTCCATTTCAGTTTTGAAATCTTGAACTGTTTCCCTCACTTATTTAATTGCTTTCTCTTGGCTTTCAAGGGATTTACTGATTTCTTTCCATTTTTGTTTGACTTTTCCTCTATTTCTTTAAGGGAATTTTTCATTTCCTCTTTTAAGATCTCTAATATCTTCTTAAAGTCATTTATATGGTAGATATCTTCTGTTTCTTCTGTGTTGGGATGTTCAAGTCTTGCTGAGGTAGGTTCTGATGGAGCCATATTGGTTTTTATGTTGTTGACTATATTTTTGCACTGGCGTCTACCCATCTCTTTCTCCACTTGGTTCAAGCAGAGTCTGTGTCTGAGGGAGCCTCTCTTGGTCTGATTGATACTCTTGATCCAGTGGGAGCTCTTGGTCTAGTTGATGCTGATGGACTTTTTGTCTTAGGGAGCAGCTCTTAGACCAACTGGTGCAAGTGGGCTCTGTCTCAGGGAGTAGCTGCAGTCTTAGCATGTGGTAGATGGTGGTAATCTAACCTGTCTGCAGGAGGTCTGTTTGCCAACGGGCCTCTTAGTCCAGTTGGGTGCTAGCAGGCTCTCTTGGTCCAGTGTGGTGCTGGCAGGCTCTGTCTCAGGGAACAGTTGCAGCCTCAGAGGGTGGGTGGGATTTGGGGGAGGTAGGGCTTGGGTTACAGGGTCTGATGGGGGATGGAAGTAGTGTGACCTGTGTGCAGGAGGTCTGCCTGCCAACTGGCCTGAAACTGGGACTGCAATGGGTGATGGTGTAAAGGGTGCAGAGTTGTGCCCCTGGGCCTAAAGCATAGGGGCTGGGGTGTTTGGGTATGAGGATAAAGACTCACCACTTAGTCTAGTCTGGAGCTGGCAGGCTCTGTCTCAGGGAACAGTTGCAGTCTCGGAGCTATACCCAACTTCTTAATGGATACTCTAAAAGCCAGAAGGACTTGGACAGATGTCCTGGAGACTCTAAGAGACCATAACACCGGTCCAGACTTCTATACCCAGAAAAACTTTCAATCACCATAAAAGGAAAAAACAAAATATTCCAACTTTCTCTAAAATTGACCCCATACTCAATCACAAAGCAAGACTCAACAGATAAAAGAAAAGTGAAATAACCTTCATCCTATCAGACCACTATGGATTAGAACTGGATTTCAACAGCAACAGAAATAACAGAAGCCTGTAGACTGAACAACTCTCAACTCAATCACCACTGGGTCAAGGAAGAAATCAGAAATGAAAGACTTCCTAGAATTCAATGAAAATGAATGCACAACATACTCAAACTTATGGGACACTATGAATACAGTGCTAAGAGAAAAGCTCACAGCACTAAGTGCCTGCATAAAGAATTTGAAGTAGTTTCATACTATCTACTTAACAGCACACATGAAAGCTCTAGAACAAAAAGAAGCAAACACACCCAAGAGGAGTAGATGGCAGGAAATAATCAAACCGAGGGCTAAAATCAATAAAAACAGAAACAAAGAAAACAATACAGAGATTCAATGAAACAAAGAGTTGGTTCTTTGAGAATATCAACAAAATAGACAAACCCTTATCCAAACTAACCAACAGGCAGAGAGAGAATATCCAAATTAACAAAATCAGAAAGAAAAGAGACATAACACCAGACACTGAGGAAATCCAGAGAATCATTAGATCACACTTTCAAAACCTGAACTCCAGAAAATTGGAAAATCTAAAACAACTGGACAAATTTCTTGATAGATACTACATACCAAAATTAAATTAAGATCAGATGAACAATGTAAATAGACCCATAACCCCTAAGGAATTAGAAGCAGTAATCCTAAGTTTCCCAACCAAAAGAGCCCATGCATAGATGGTTTCAGCACAGAATTCTACCAGACTCTCAAAGAAGAGTTAATATCAATACTTCTAAAATTATTCCACAAAATAGAAACAAAAGCAGCATTGCCAATTCATTTTATGAGGCCAGTTACCCTGATGCCCAAATCACACAAAGACTCAACAAAGAATGAGAACTACATACTGATTTCCCTCATGAACATTGATGCAAAAATATTCAATAAAATTCTCACAAACTGAATCCAAGAACACATCAAAAAGATCATTCAACATGACCAAGTAGGAATCATCCCAGAGATGGAGGGATGGTTCAATATACAAAAATCAATCAATGTAATCCACCATGAAAACAAACTGAAAGAAAAAAATATATATCTCAGTAGATGCTGAACAAAAAAGTAGGTGCTTGAACAAAATCCAACACCCCTTCATGATAAAAGTATTGAAGAGATCAAAGATACAAGAAACATATCTAAACACAATAAAAGCAATATATAGCAAGCTGACAGTCAACATCAATTAAATTGAGAGAAACTTAAAGCAATTCCACTAAAACCAGGAACAAGACAAGGCTATCCACATTCTCTATATCTATTCAATATAGCAATTAAGATTCTGGAGCAATAAAATAAAAAAAAGAAATTAAGGGAATACAAATTGGAAAAGAAGAAGTCAAAGTATCCCTGTTTGCAGATTATTTGATAGTATATATAAGTGACACCAAGAATTCTATCAGGGAACTCCTAGAGCTGAAAATACCTTTAGTGAAGTGGCTAGATACAAGATTATCTCAAAAAACAGTAGTCCTCTTATAGACAAACAATCAACAGGCTGAGAAAGAAATCAGGGAAAAAACACCCTTCACAATTGTCACAAACAATATAAAATATCTTGTGGTAATTCTAACCAAGCAAATGAAAGACTTGTATGATTAAAATTTAAAGTCTTTGAAGAAAGAAACTGGAGAATATATCAGAAGATGGAAAGATCTCTCATGCTCATGGATCAGTAGGATGAACATAATAAAAATAGTTATCCTACCAAAAGCAATCTACAGATCCAATGCAATCAACCATCAAAATTCCAACTCAATTCTTTACAGACCTTGAAAGAACAATACTCAAATTCATTTGGAAAAACAAAACAAAACAAAAACCTAGGATAGCTAAAACAATCCTGTACAACAAAAGAAATTCCAGGCTAGGCAGTGGTGGTACATGCTTTTGATCTCAGCACTTGGGAGGCAGAGACAGGTGGATCTCTGACAGTTCAAGGCCAGCCTGGTCTACAGAGTGAGATCCAGGCTAGGCAACAAAATTACACAGAGAAACCCTGCATGGAAAAACTAATAATAATAATAATAATAATAATAATAATAATAATAATAATAATA
>CABHPR010100319.1:0-11634 GCA_902168415.1 Peromyscus melanophrys
GGACAGACCCAAGGTTAGAGACCCCTACTTCACTCCCTTACCCTGTGAGTCTGCAGCTCCATCCTGCTGCTCAACCCAGAGACTGTTCAAGAATCTGTGAACACTCCAGTCTATTCTGCACTCTGCAGAGGGTCCACATCACTGCCAGGCTGCAGCTCATGTGGAACCTTTCATGGTCCTACATCTCACTGATGTTCTCTGACTGTCTAGCTAAAGTCATGGGAATAAGGGGACAGATTTCAGTGCCAGAGAACTTGTCAAAAGAAACAAGGTCAACAATCACTGTAAACCAGAAAACATGGCCACAAGTATTCCTAGGGGAGAGCCAAATAGACTCTAGGAGAGGCAAGATGTTCTCTTTGTTTTGAATGTCTTTTCCCCTGAGGTGAGAGGTCATCTTTCACTAGATTATACCGTGGACATGTGCAGTAGTAACAGCATAGTGACTGTCCATGTATATGTGATGAACTTTCCTTTTTCCCATCTGAACCCAGGTCAGGTCAATCAGTTTTACTCTCTGGACTGAGGGACCTGGCTAGGGCTAAAAACATTTAGTTAAAGTAACTGTTTCATCTTATGACAGTCATGGATGAGGACCTGTGTGTTGAAATCAGGTAAAAGAGTAGCAGGATTGAAGGCAGTGGGCTTCTTAAACTGGACTGACTAGAAGGTGGTCCAGGATTCAAGCC
This sequence comes from Peromyscus melanophrys, assembly GCA_902168415.1. Classification (NCBI taxonomy): domain Eukaryota; kingdom Metazoa; phylum Chordata; class Mammalia; order Rodentia; family Cricetidae; genus Peromyscus; species Peromyscus melanophrys. The sequence continues at coordinate 690 of CABHPR010100319.1, forward strand.
AAGTACTGAGTCACATGAGCATTAGACAGCCAGCATTTTTGTGTTCCTCAGAGATGAGCCTCAACAGTGTGGGATGCTGGTGAGTGTAAAATCCTGACCCAGAGTTAACTTGTTTTGTTTTGTTTTTCATTAGATTAATGGTAGCCACCACAGCTCTTAGACAGGTCGGTCATCCTGTGGCTACAGAGTCCAAAGGTTTGGAAAGGTATATAACAGGACATTTACATGGCCCCAAAGGTTGAGTTAGAACGCCTTTTATAACGTCTTTTGTTCTGTGGACACAAACAGATGAAAAGGTTTTGAGACATCTAGAAGTGCTAGAGTTGGAGCTGAAGTCAGAGCTGTTTTTAAAGCTTCAAATGCCTCTTGGTTAGTGTCTGTCCAGATTAGGGGGTCAGTGACCTCCCCACCTTGTGCTGAGGCCTTGCTGTTTCCACAGACTCTGGTACCCAGAGTCAGCAATACCTATCCACACCTAGGGACTCTCAAGCCTGCCTCTTAGTCTTTCGAGCCGGGATCTGAAGGATGGCAGCAATCCTACTCTGAGACAGGCTCCTTTTACCTCCCCTCAGCACGTAGCCAAGATAGGCAGCCTCTGATGCACAAAGTCGGGCTTTCTTAGCCGACATTCTGTGGCCCAAGGTCTTTAACTCTTGCAGCAGTCCCTCAGTGACTCTTTTATAATTTATTTTAGCTTTAGAGGACAGGAGGAGGTATGGTAAGGATATATAAAGTAAGAGTGTGGTCCCAGGAAACCACTGATGGACAAGCAGGAGGTCAGCATTTAATGTCTCATCAAATAGGGTTGGAGAATTTTCAAAACCTTGGGACAACTTGATCCAGGTAAGTTGCCTGCTGTAACCTCTCTCTGGGTCTGTCCATGTAAAAGCAAAAATGGGTTAAGTCATCTCTGCCCATGGGAGGCTGAAGAATGCATCCTTCAGGTCCAAGACTCTATGCACCTGTTTCTCTGGAAGAATGAGACTTACAAGAACCAGAGGTCCCAGGTTTCTTCAAAGGCAGGAAAGGTGTATTCCAGGGTGACTGGCAGGGCACCAGGATGCCTGTTTCTCTAAACCTGGCAATGTAGACCACAGCTTCCCTTTTTGTTTCCAGGGTCATTGGGTGCTGTTGAATCTGCATGAAAGTAGATGAACTGATTAGTTGAACAATTACAGGAAGCTGGTGTTTGGCCAGTCCTGGGGGGTTGGTTTCTGCCCATATCCCTAGGAACTGTAAATTTGAGAGATAGTCCAAGCATATCCTTGGGTTAGGAGATATTCTTCAAGCAGAGTGGAAGACACCAACATTTTGCTGGGTATGTGTAACTCAACTGTGTCTCATCATCAGAAAAGGTGACTGTGGCTTTTCAGTTTATGCAAAAGGTCTCATCTCTCAGTCTATTTTCTGTTGCTAAATATCTTTGAGCTACTCCAGATACTGGGACCTATTTATATCTATAAATTATTCTAATTTTCATAACTATTTTCTAATATTGAGGGCCAACTGGGTGACAAAGAAAATCTTTTCAGCAGCTGTTGTTAATCTTTCTCAAAAAATAAAAAAGGACCCAGCAAACATTATTTAAAAGTCCCCTTTGTCAGCGTTGGACAGAAGGGAAAATCCATTCTGTCCAGGAGGAACTAATTCCCACCCTCACAAGGTCCAGGGGATTTTCTATTTTTTTTTCAGAGCATGGTAGGTTTTATGTTTTCTAATTACACAGATTATTTGTTGGAAAGGACACATAAATCATGAAAGAGGAAGGTGTGGAACTTCCTTTTTCAATCAGGTGAACTTTTCCCATTCCCAGGGGATGCTTAGAGGAAGGGGGGCTGGAAGAGGGAGCGTGTGGCTTGAGAAACTATTTTCCCCCTTGTGTGCACTCTGCAGATGTCAGGGCCCTCCTTGCACAAGATCCTGGCCCCTCCTCTCCTCTCCATGGGGACTGGGGCTCACTCCAACCATGAGTGGAGTCAAGCAACAAAAACAGCCAGTGCTCTGGGAGTGGGACAGGCAGAGGTTTTGGGTTTCTCTGGGTGACCTAGCTGTTGGTTAAGCAGCAGTGCCCATGGCTGGCCACGCCGACGGAACAGAGTGCTGGATGTATCAGTGACGGAAGAGAGAGAGAGAGAGAGAGAGAAGACCACACGGTGGGAGAAATACGGAAGGAGAGAGTGCTGAAAAGGAGAACGCACAGAGGGCACACCTGCTTTTTAGGCTGGGACGCTGTCCCAGACTGGTGACATAATTAAGGACATAATCCTTAAATCCCAGACTTTCGCTTAGTATATATAAAAAAAAAAAAGCAAGTAGATGGGAATAGGGGCGTCGTTCCTCTCAAAAACTGCTTCCAGCTGACTTTTGGACGTTGGTTGGCTCTTGGGGAAATGGAGAAGGGGAGTCTTCCAAGGATGACAGACATTGTGGGATGCTGTCTGTCATCCGTTTGCTCTGGAAACATGTATTCCTCTTGGCTGTGGCTGGGAACTTTCTGTTTGATAAGATGCTGGTGACACAGAAAAAACTTAGAGAGAGAAAAAAATCATTATTATTTTATGTTGACGTTTATCTGAGTTAGATCCAGCCTATCCCTATGGATTTTGAAACAGGTTAAGCTTTATCAGAGACAGATTATTTTAAAGCACCTGTTTCCTTTACTAGTTCAGCATCTAGGAGACAGGTGATCAATTGTTAAAAGCATCTCATAGCAATAGATGTTTATATTAAAGTCTTTTTTGTAGCACCCAGACGCTTTTGGGTCTGGGGGTGTAAATACCTTTTAGCTGTTACAGTTTCTTACTTGATGATCTCTGGACTCTGGTTCTGTGGTGGTCTTGTATCATTGGCTGAACAGTGAGTTAGAACAGGGAACTGGGAAGAGAAAAGCTTGTTTTACATGAGAATTTATTTTTTTGGAATTAGGGACAAGGGAAAGATCAGGGCCCTGTCTGTATGCATGTGAAAAACACAGGCAGTAACTCTGAAAGTACAATTAAATCTGGTGAGGTGGGTAAGGCTGTCCTCTGTACCCAACAATAAAGGAGAGGTGACATCCCAAAACTCCCAGGACTGAGTCACGGGCCTTGTTGTCCAGAAGGAAAGAAACGGATCACTTCCCTGCTGCCTTCTGGGTTCCCTGTCATGTCTGTAGCCAAGCCTAGGTCTGCTGGAGGTCTTAGCTTGATGTACCCATGCGTCTTGGCGCCTGGGGGCAGTCAGCTGACTCTTTGTCTTTCTAGGTGGCACTTTTAACAAGGCTGTTGATGGCCTGGCAGGGCATTCGCTAGCCCATGGCCTTTTTCTCACTTAAAACAGGGACCCAACAGCTTTCAGGAGTCAGCGAGTGCCAGCACTTGGCAATTTTGTTTTCGGGCTTTTATCTTTTCCCTGGCACACCTTAAATGCAACAGATGGCTCTTTTGCCTGTGGGGTCAGGAGCCTTGCTCTCCAGATGCTTAAGTTTTAGTCGGGGAGGTCTGGGGAACAAGAGACGGATTTTATTTCGTGTCCTGAATTTTTTTTCCCTGATGATTGATGGCTTAAGGATAGCTTTTGGAAGATAGTGGCTTAAGGACAGCTTTTGGAAGATCTACCAGTAGGCAGACTATAAACAATCCTTTTGGAAGACTTGTCTGAGGCTATAAGCTGATTTTTGACTTAAGAGCCATCCTGACTACTGTAAACTTATTTGTATGGATCTTAGCTGCTTCCAGAGCCATCTGTGTCTCTCAAGACAGTTTGAGAATGAGTGGATGGAGTTAAGGTGAGTTAGGGCAAGAGTCATAGAAACCACCCAAGCCCACCCATTTGAGCTTGCCCACAGCCAGAGAAAGTCAGACAGAAAAGGTTGCACATGGCAGAGGCAGAAATGGGGAGGGAGAAGGGTTGAGAGCTTTAGCAGAAAGTTTGGGATAAAGTAACTCTTTTATTTGCCCTTTCGCTGGCAGAAGTTCCCGCGACGCTGTTATGCGCCAGGTTTATGCTGTTATGTGGCCAGGTTTACCGGTATCTGCCCCATCTGCCAATTTAAGTGGTAAATGTATATGCCCCTTTGTCCCATGGCTGTAGCCGATTTAATAAAAAAATTAAAATAACAAACCAGGATCAGACTCCAATCTCGGGCGTCCCCAAGAGTGAAGAGAGATCTAAGAATCAGCCCAAGTTACCTGTCCTCTTCGTCAAGGGATGGGAAGGGATGCGGCTGTGCTGCAGTTGGTCCACAGTGGATCTGAGACAGCATTGACCCCCTCCTCAGAAGCAAAAATGTGCCTGCAGTTGCCAGCGCAGCCTGAGGACAACCCTCAGGGTGTCCGTCACAAAGAATATAGCTCAGACTACAGCCGCGAGAACGGCAGACTCACTGTGGTGAAGAATCATGGTGCTAGCAGTAATGGCAACTGTGTGGGGGTCCAGCAGAGGCGAGGGACACGTGCACACTCGTGGTCTCATGGTCTCACTGGATGGGGGAGGAGGCAGCAGAGGTCACAGCAGGTCCTCGGTGGTCTATCCGAGTCTGAATGGCACCAAATGTTGGTTGAGCGGTGGTGCTTGTGGCTGGCCACCGCCCGCGGTAGCCATGCCGACGAAACAGAGTGCTGGATGTATCAGTGACTGAAGAGTCACGAGCCATAGTTACCTTTCTAGAGCTTTATTGGGAGAGAGAGAGAGAGAGAGAGAGAGAGAGAGAGAGAGAGAGAGAGAGAGAGAGAGAGAGAACTGCGTGGAGGGGGTAGTACGGAAGGAGAGAATGCGGAAAAGAAGAACACACAGAGGGCATGCCCGCTTTTTAGACTGGGACGCAATTAATTAATTAATTTTTAGGCTGGTGACATAATTAAGGACATAATCCTTACACTAGCAGAACCAAAATGATTCAGGTCCCCAACAGGAGGGCACAGGTCATAAGCAGGGAGAGGTGGGTGTCTCACACCAGAGAAAGCCATTGGTCAGGTCAATACAGGGAAATAGAACTGACAGAAACACATAGAGAGACTCACAGTAAAGACAACCAGGGGTGGCCAACACATGTTCATACACCTGAGCAGCCCAGGGGAGTCTGGTGATGTCTCACACAGATCCTTCACACCGATCAGTGCCCATGTCTGGCCTCTCCTTGTGTCCTAAACAGAAGGACTTACCTTAACCAGATTTACCTCCAGGGTGACATTCTAATGTGTTTCCTTTTCTGGTGGAGGTGTCAGACCCCTCCAAAGCATTAGGCAGGGATTTATCAAAGGGAATCCTGGGGACCTGGAACACCTCAGGTTTCTGATCCCCTTCCAGGCCCTAGACCACTGCACTCCTTCCCACTCTGAGACCCCGGTGTCTCTAGAAATCTTCAGAAATATTTGGGGTCTCCACCAGAGAAGACTACTCAGACATGGGTTTAAGCCAAGAGAAAGTCTTTGTTAGCCCGCCAGCAACTACACCAGTGTTCTGAATCCCAGTGTAGCCCTGAGCCTTTCTCAGGGTGAGCTTGGAACACAAAACCCATATCCTGGGTTGACATTCTTCAGATAACAAAAACAGTTACCCAGGAGCAGATCTCCAGATGCTAAAAATCACGGTTAGCACATTCAGAGACTTCTGGGAGAACCACGGACTTTGATGGATTAGGACTTTATATTCATTTTGTCAGGTGATGCTGTCTATGTGCTGTTTTAAGGCCTTAACGGTGCTCCCATCATGGAGTCAGTTGTGCTAAGATCTGGAGGCCTGCTGAGGTTTGGGGTCTGTTACACTGAGAGGATGTGATACTTGGTGATTCCAAGCAGGAGCTCCTTAAAGGAGAACCCAGGAAAGCAGATGTCCATGTGCTGTGCACCTCATCCTCGGCAGCACCACAGTGGGCATCAACAGGACCCAGGAGGTGGGGGTGGTGCTGAGGCTGCAGGTGGGGAAGGGGGTTGTGAACAGAACCCATGGGGCACAGGGAGTGACCTGTGGAGGGTCCCCTAGTCTATGGTGGCAGGTCTTTTCCCTCCAGACCATGCAGATACCCTCTGAAATGGGCTCCACCAAGATGAACCTAGAATGATGAGCATAAGTTCACTCCTTTGAGTGGGTCAGCAGGGAGCATGGGCTGAGGGTAGCATTCATCAAACAACAAGTTTCCAATGTAGTGTGTGAGTGGAGAGTTCCTTGGAAGTGGGAATTTCTCTCTCTCTTCCTCTTTCTCTTTCTCTCTTTCTCTTTCTCTTTCTCTTTCTTTCTGGTTTGGGTATATTAGCAGGACACTGTGTTCCGTTATCACCTGGATGCACAGCTGGTCACGGTGTGCACACAGCTAAGGACTGTCCAGTCCCATCCAAACTCTGCCTGTTGAAGATTCCTAGCAAGTTGGGGAGTCTCTAAGCTCTCACACCTGCATACCCACACAGCCACTCTGAAAGAGGATTGTGGACCCATTTTGTTGGTAAGTTCAGCAAGGTTGGGCATCTGCCTCAGGTCACAGACACAGTAGCAATGAAGCTGACATTGCAGGCAGGTTGGGGTCGGGCCGCTCCCCCTTTCCATCTGCCCTACGCACAAGACAGGATGAGGGACTCCTCAGAGGAGACCATAGAACCTGTGGGGTCTCAGAGTGTCCACAGGACGCCCAAGACTTGGCCAGGAGACCTCAGAGATATGTCTGCTATCAGTGTCCCTCCACTGGGAACTGGAGGAAACAATAAGATGGGGACAGGGGACCAAAGCTCTCTGTTCTTGGGGCTGGACACCCAAAGCTGGCTCTGGAGTGCTGTGATTAGCAGAATAGGGACAAGGGCTGTTTTTTGAAAACTGAGGACCCCAGGGTTTTTTCACCAACCTGTCTCTGAACCCCCACTCTGGGTCAGTCTTTTCAAGGAAACTGAGGCTTCAGAAGAGAGTGACTTGACCAGGATTCTGGGACAGGGGCTGACCAAGTGGCTGGCAGCCACCTTCCTTCTGTGATTCACCTGCCCTCTACTCATCTGTTAGGGGGTGAATGGAAAGGGCAGGGGCTCTGGTGTATCCAAGTTGAGGTTGGCACACACACACACACACACACACACACACACACACACACACACCCATAAGCTGCATTATGTAGTCAGACCTAGCTCCAGGAAGCCAAGTGTCTCCCCTGTCCCCACCCCTGCAGCATACGTTCTGGCTCTCGGAGTGCTCTCTGGTGTCACTGGACTCGGGATTGCTTGACCACTGCAGAATGACTGGAAAGTCGATCCCTTCTCTCCTTCTGCTTTAAAACTCAGGTGCTTCCAGCTGCTTCTGCGACCTGCACATGGTTTCCTGGAATGTTTGCTCTGATTGCAGGATACCTGGGGTTAGAATTGGTGCAGCCTGGGATTTGTTTAGAGTGTTTGGTGTCTGAGGACATCTGGATCGTTCATGATTATAGGGGAGTCAGTTGGCGGTTTATGTTTGACAATCATTTGGGCAGAGGAAAAGGAAGAGTGTGAGAAGAGAGATGAGATTTGTGAGGAACGGGTGATCTTGAGGAACCAGGAACCAGAAGGTTGGGAGAGTTCCCTGGGTCGAAGGAAGGTTGGGTATGTTGTTGTCTGGGTTATGTGGTAGAGTAGTCTGGAAGGAAGTGGGATGTAGCATGGGGCAGCTTGACTGGCTGTGATATTGTCGTGATTATCGTCTTTAGATAATGGATGGGTCAGTCTGATGTGGCCATCTGAAAGGAAGGAGCAGCCATCCATGGGAAAAAATGTGTAGACAGAAAAGAAGCTAGAGGACCCTCTTGTGTGTGAGAGGATGGGGTAGGTGATTTGGGGATTTAGAGAGTGGGGGTGTACAAATGAGGCTGTGGAAAGGAGGAGGAGCGATGCAGGGGTGCCCTGGGAGCTGTTGTAAGGGTAAAAGGTAAAGCATATGTCAGTTTTGGAGAGGACAATCCTTCCTAGTAAAGATTAGGACAGGAGGAATGAGGAGAAGGGAGTGAGAAAGGAAAAACCTTGAAAGGAGGAGGTTAAGAGAGAAGTCTGGGGTTGGGGTGGGGTCAAGGTTTGTGTATTAGTGTAGGGTCTGTGTGAGGCACCAGAGAAACTGATGGAATTTCAGACTTGTCTTGAAGTACGTCTTGGATTTATGTACCTTAAATTACTTTCTTAGACCTGCAGCAACTCTAAATCTTTCTTAGTGTGAAGCCTGTCAGCAAGGAAACTGTACATAGGAAATGGACTGACCAGGCAGCTGGGTGCATGTTGTCCTTGAAGCTGCAGTTAGCTATCAATGTCCTCAGAGATCTGAGAAGGATAACTTTGAGTGGGAAGTGTAATTTAGATGAGATCAATTAAAAGAACAGAGACGTACTTAGACATTGTTGGAGGCTTATGTGGGTCATGGGGTGGAGAAGCAGTCGGTCTTTGGCTGTCAGACAAGAGCAGCATTTAATCTTCAGGGGTCACACAGAGCAGCGGGCTTTCAGATGTCAGACCCAGGTCTGAGGTGTTTTACTTGTAGAGGAATAACTCTGGAAAATTGACCTTACTTTTCAGTTTTTTGTATACTCAGTTTAAGCTGTAGACACTATCAGGACAGCAAAGGGTTAAGTTGGGAAAGGAACAGTGGCCTTGGTGGAAATTCACCTGAAACAAATAATTCCTTAGATATGTTCTTAAAAGCTTTGAGAGAAGGTGAGAGGGGAAGCAGTCAATCTAATACTGACCCAGAGCACATCTCTTAGAGTTTTCACCATGGGTCCTCTCTATTACTGTCTACGATGAGCTAGGTCCTGCCTCACAGGAACGAGATACGAAGCCAGTGTGAACTGAACCCTCTCCTCCACCTGGGATATCAGCTGAGTCATGCCAGGACAAAGAAGGACATGAATGAGCATCAAGTCCCGAGCCTCGGCTTAGGGTTTGGAGGCAGCTGTCATTACCATTGTCAACACAAAAATCCAACTCTCACCTCAAAGGGGATAAGACAGTGTTGATCTGGAGCCAAATAGGAGGGACCATGGCCCAGGAACACAGATTTATGTTACACCAAAGTCCATCTTCCAACATGGTAACCATTTCATGGAACTGTTATAGTAGCAGAAGAAAGAAAGCCATAAATGTACACATTCCCAAGACATTTGTGGAAACATCTGAGACTGTTACAATCTCTGGATGCTGTCTGCCCATGTTCTTAGCTTGAGGGTTGGTGGAAGCTAGTGGTCAGCTAAGTTAATACATCCCAAATGGCTTTTATCTCTTAGTCATTGGATGTTAAATCCAATACAGAAATGGCAAGGAACAGATATTTAGGGGACTAAAGACAGTCAGAGAAAAACTGTCATTAGGGCCTTGATCTGCAACATTCCAACCTCTCCACAGCTATTGAAGTTCTCATTAGCTAATTAGGATCTTAGAAGGCTCAGTTGGGATTCATCTGGAAACTTTCATTTGTACCATCCACATCTGTTACTGACCTTGAATTCATATTCTGTGCTCCCAAGAAGACAGATGAGGGGATGGAAAGGGTTTGTACATGGAAGAGGGACAGGGCCCATCAGAGCTGGGGAGTGATCTATAGAGGGTCCCACAGTCAGTGGTGGCTGAGAGCACAGACATTCATCTAGCACTATGAGATGAGAAGGGCCTGAGGTCGCTCCTCTGAGTGGGTCTGTGGAGAAGGCAAGACTGAGGGTGGCAGCAGGTGAGTGGCTTGTCTGGGGTGTCCACAGCATCAACACCTTCTCAGTAGGTGACTGTACTTGCCCTTCTCAGGCTGGGAACATTGACCCCACACTTGCCTCTGGCTGTGACTCAGATGCCCAGCTGGAGACTGGACACACTGCTAAGGACCGCTGTGTCCCACCTAACTCAGCCAGGAGAAGGTTCTTCTTATGTAGGGAAATATGTAAAAAAGAACAATCTGCATTTTATTAAAGTGATTTAGGAATTGGCCCGGGTCACAGTTCATCAGCTGTGGCTGAACTCACATCCGGGTTGGAATCTGGGTGTTTTCCTCTCCCTCAGAAATCAGGACAAGAGGCTGTGAGACACCTCACTGATGGCTTCAGACTGCCTGATACATGACTAGGGCACCTCAGAGGGAAGGTGGCTGTTCTGGGTGTCCTCAGGGTAATTGAGGAATTGAAGGATGTGAATGGAGAGAGCAGAGAACCCAGAGTCCACCCATTCTTGTGCCATGGCCAACCTGGAAGTGGCCCTAAGGTCCCTACATGAACAGATGATGGCAATATGGACTTGGGAGGCACAAGGAACCCAGAGACTGCACCATGACTCTCTTAGAGTGTGTATATGTGCCAGGTTCCACAGTGGAAACTGAGGCCCAGAAAAGTGTCCTGTTCCACACACCAGAAGGAACTATAACAGTAGATGTCTAGCCTGCACCCCTGGCCTTAGCCAGCCTCTCTTCAGTCTGTGTGCTGGGTGGGAAAGTGCCAGCCTGGAGACCCAGAAAGCAAGGTGCACACTCTTGTAAACAGCGCCAAAGACTGCATATTTGAAAGATCAAAGGGCAGAGTCCAGGGAGGGGCAACCTATTTGTCTATATGAGCAAAGAATATTCTAGAAACTTTGAAATTATTAAGAATCAGATTTTGCCCTCAAAGTTAGAATCAGCTGTGTGACATCGAGTACAGTACTTTTCCTCTCAGAATCTCTCTTTTTCATCAGATAAATAGAGTTAGGATTGGCTGCTCTGTCACCCCTAGCAAGGCACTGTTCTCCTTGGTGGCTGGATGTCTGGGACACATGCCACAAAGGCCATGAAAAAGTGGGTACCAGGAAGCTTGAGCTTCTTTCTGATCCCAGAGATGCCCAGAGGGAAGAGGCCAGAAACTGTTGTTGTAAGGGCATAGTGCTGGTGGCTGGCCACAGTTACCGAGTGGAAAGGTCACAGTCACGACAGAACCCAGTGTTACCTTTTAGAGCTTTAATTAGGAGAAGGAGAGAGAGAGAGAGAGAGAGAGAGAGAGAGAGAGAGAGAGAGAGAG
>CABHPR010100323.1:0-10396 GCA_902168415.1 Peromyscus melanophrys
CTGAGTTGGAGTGATGGCGCGGGTGAAAACCCTGGTTCCGCTCGTTGCTTTTGAGCTCAGCTGCGGGAGACCGCAGGACTTAGGGCTTCTCTCCGACCAGTGGGTTTTGGTCCGGGTGCCATGTTCTGCCGTAGATTTCTGTACTGAGTTTGCAGCTACAGGTTGAAACCAGGCGGGGCCTCCTCTCCTTGGGGACAGGTGTATTTTCAGAGCTGGAGGTGCGCACTGTTATCTGCTTTCCTCTTCTTCCAGCTGTCTCTATTCAGGGAGTGTGAAGACTCTGAAAATGATATGAGGGCTGTCTCAGCGCTCACCTCTTTCGGCAGCCTGTGCTCACCTCTCTAGGCCTTTGTCTCCTTGAATTGAGAATGTTGGGTTCGTGGTTAAAGAAATTTCTAATTTTTTTTCCCCCTGGCTCTGGTCTTCTCATACTATGTCACTGTAGCGGTTAACTTAGGAAAAGGGTAGGCTAGATGGAACTTAACTGGCTTCTTGTCGTTGAGACGGGGCCTCACTCTGTAGTACAGGCTGGCCTCCAGCTGGTGACAATCTTCCCCACTCAGTCTCCCCGTGCTAGGATTACAGGTGTGAACCATTATGCTCGGTTTTGATTGGTGGTGGTTTGTTTTGAGGCACAGTGTCACATGCCTCAGCCTAGCCTATCTGAGGATGGCCTTAAACTCTTACCTCTGACCCCCAAGTGTAAAGATTACAAGCATAAGCCTTTTTCTTGTCTTTTTTTTTTTTTTTAATCTTTCCAAACAAGGTCTTGACATGTAGTTGGCTGCCTGGGACTAGCTATGTAGACCAGGCTAGCTTTGAACTCCTGCCCCAAGTGCTAGTTAGAGACTTAGGAGTTAGACTCCCTGCTAGGCAAACAGAGAGGGAGAGGGGCCACGGCTAGGTAATAAAGATGGCAAATTTCCAAGATGGACATACTCTTCCTCACCTTCCCAACTTGAGACAAGACTGGCAGCCTAAACCAAAGGCCTTTGGAGGCTTGTCTCCCACCGGCAGGTCCCCTGCTGATGGTCTGGATCAACAAACAGTTCAAGGCCTGATCAGACCGTGTTGCACAACAATTATGGGCCAGTCTTCTTCAAATGGAACGACACTAAATTAGGGGAGGGAAACTCTTCAGAGGCTTTAAAACCCCCAGCCTCAAAAAAATCCCAGTAGCTTCCTGAGTTTCCCTTCTGCTTTGCAGCGGTCCTTTCTCTGTGCGTCTGCTGCTCATGTGTTTCCTCACCTCCAATAAACACTTTCGATCAACTGCGGATTCTGTCAGTAGTGTTTGAGATTTTTCTTGCCTTTTAGTTCTTTAACTGGCGGAGAGTACAAACCCCATCCAGACCCCTAGGCTGTCTCATCTCCAGACTCCTAGATGGTGTTAGTAGGACCACCCTTGTGCTCCTTGGCATTTGAATTGAGTTTTACTGCAGCTTTTTGGGTTCAGAAACACTTTGGGAATCCTGAGATATCTTTTTGTGAAAGAAAAAAAGAGGTCAAAGAAAAGTTGTGTTGAGAACTTTGCCTTGGCTGGTTTTTCTAGGAAATGCATAAAAACAATTTAGGAACGGACTGAAGGATTTATCAGTGTTTGTTTTCAAGGGATTAACACTGAACTGGGAAAAGAGGACACTCGCGTTTACAGCATTTCTGTGTCTGACTTAAGACACAGATGCAGTCCAGTGGTTCTCTGGACTGGATTGTACTAGCATGCGGTGGGAGGACCGGCAGACTCCTTTTCTGGTCATTCCACCCTTAGTTATGTGTCACCAGCAGACCTCACTGAGACGGTAAAGGGCCACCAAAATCTCAAACTCAACTTGAACTTAGAGTTTTGATATTGTAGAATTTATTTAAACTGTTCTTGAACATATTTGTATTCTCACATATCTCTTCAGGTGAGGATTCTGTGCTGCTAAGCCAAATTCATGTCTTGACAATGACAACCAAAAATAAAAAATGCTGAGGGAAAAAACCCTATGTAAATGAGATGTATAGTAAATCAGAAGCCCATTATTTTGTACGATAATTTAAAAACAGCATAACAAATAATACTTATAACCCAAAAGTAGACAGTGTGAACTCTTAAAATATGAGCCGAGTTGTGAAGCCAACTGTGAGAGCATTTGCTGAACAATTGTGTTTGATATTTATGAAATCAAGGGACCTTGGAAAAAAGAAAAACTAAAGATGGAACTTGAAGGCAACACTGGGTCAAAGAGTAAACTTTTTTTTTTTTTTAAGTCACAATGTAGGTAGCTATGGCTGTCTAGGAACTTGATATGTAGACCAGGCTGGCCTTGAACTTACAGAGAACCCTTGGCTCTCCCTCCCAAGTTCTGGAATTAAATGCCTGGCTGAATAAGACAGTAACTTGTTACGGAGTTAATGAGAAATAATTAAGCTATATGACAACATTGATGTAGAAGTTAGGAAGAAGTGATGAGAAGTCAGTGGTCTCTGTAAATATACTTTTCATAATTGCTAAAAGACTAAAAGGTCAGTCACAATAAATATAATTGAATTATAAGGCAAAGATTATGAGGATGGGAAAAATCCAACCTTCATTTTGGAAAAATCCAAAAGAAAAGTCTATACAAATGGTTAAATATAAAAGGATATGAGAACAACTTGTCAGAATAACACTAATTAAAAGAATCTTGGCTTAGAAGTGAATCATTGCCAGAGATCGAAAATACTCCTGCACTAATAATGGAAAAGGATTCAATTTTCTATCTTGAAATGACATCTTTAAACTAGTTTGAGGCTAATTGCATAGCTTTGGATATATTTAAAAATTGACAAATTTCATCATCATTTAGAATATTCAAATATAATCTAGTATTTTATCTAGCAGAAAAAAATAGTAAGGATGTTGTACATCCAGCAGAACTCTTGCAGAGGATGGGGAAACGCTGCTCTGTCACTGCAGTGGTCTAGCTGCAGGGCTGTCAAGCCTTGAAGTATAGCTAGTGTGACTGACAAGAGAGCGTTACATTCTTTTAGTTTAGCTCATCATGAAGGCTCACGCCCTTAATGCCAGCACTTGGGAGGCAGAAGCAGCTAGATCTCTGAGTTCTAGGCTAGCCTGGTCTCTATTACATGTTCCAGACCAGCCAGAGCTATATAGAAACTTGTCTCAGAAAAGGGAAATTCTTCCCCAAAATAGGAATAGATAGAGAGCTGGGGAAAGGTGTGTGTTCAAAAGCCATTATTAATATTTGTTTAGTTTTTATTTATTTTTATTTATTTACTTGTTTATTGTTATTCGAGACAGGGTTTCTCTGTGTAACAGCCCTGGCTGCCCTGGAACTTGCTCTGTAGACCAGGCTGGCCTCGAACTCACAGAGATCCACCTGCCTCTGCCTCCTAAGTGCTGGGATTAAAGGTGTGTGCCACCACTGCCTCACTATTTTATGCATTTTCTATCAGCATATAATATCTCTATATAATGATACAGTATAGATAAAAGAAAGAAGGAAGAGAGGGATGGCCTGGAAAGATGGCTCCATGGATTGGAGCACTTGATACTCTTGCAGAGGACCGAAGTTCAATTCCCAGTACCCATATAGTGGCTCAAAACCATCTGCTGTAGCTTCAGTTCCAGAGAATCTGATGTCCTCTTCTGGCCTTCACCGGTACAGGCACACGTGTGGTACCCATATGTACATGCAGGCCAAACATTCATACAATAAAAACTATAAAGAAAAAAGAAAAGGAAAAGACACATCAGAAATGGAAGTGTGTTCACACAGGTCTGGGCTGGTATTAGATGTGACTTAGACTTTGGGTAGGGCTGTTGAATAGTTGGGGTCCCTCTACCTTCTGCATGCACGTGGGCTTCTTCACATACCTGCTTGCCTGTGTCTGCCCCACCGACACAGAGTAGAGCACAGACGTGAGGCTTTCTCCACTTCAGATTTGTGAGCAAAGTAGATGTTGTCTTTAAGTCACTAAATTTTGAGATGGCTTGATACATAGCAAGAGTTGTCTGGAATAGAAAGCAAGGGAATATATTAAAATATCGAACATGCTTTATAATTTCTTCAAGTGCATAGCATACTCTATGGATCAAAACATTTTATCCTAAAAATGTTATTTCTCAAATTTAATCTGTGGAATTTGATGCATTTCCCAACACAGTCTCTGAAGATACTTTTGTGAAATTCTTAATGTTTGTAGAATATCAGTGGGCCAAAAGAAGCCAAGGTACTACTATAAAATAAAGAGATGGGATTTGTCTTAGTAAGTATAAATAATTACTATGCAGCTAGAGTTAATAAGGTCACAATATTGGTTAAGTGACAGAAAAATTAACCCATAGAAGAGAAAAAAAGATGGCGGAAACTGACAGGTAAAGGAACTTGATTTATGGTAGAGAATAACATTACAGATTAGATTATTAATTAATTAATTAATTTATTTATTTATTTGTGACAGAGTCTTACTATGTAGCTCTGGCTGCCTGGGACTCACTGTGTAGACCTGGATGGGCTTAAACTCACAAAGATCCACCTGTGCTGTGATTAAAGGCATGTGCCAACACGGCTGGCCCTGCCTTTCTTTCTTTCTTTCTTTCTTTCTTTCTTTCTTTCTTTCTTTCTTTCTTTCTTTCTTTCTTCATTCATTCATTCATTTGTTTATTTATTTTGTGTGTAGTGTGTGTGGGGTGGGTGTGAGTGTGCCGTTTTACTCATGTGGTTGTCAGATGCCAGCTTGTGGGGTCAGTTCTCTGCTTCTACCATGTGGATCCCAGAGATCAACCTTTAGGTCCTCAGGCTTGGCCTTTATCTGCTGAGCAATCTCAGCAGCCCGATAATGGCTTTAAAAATTGTTTTTTACATTTATTTATTTACTTTGTGTATATGTGTGCACACATGAGTGTAGAGGTCAGAGGACAGCTTGAGGGAAAAGCTTAACTGTATGGTGTTTTTTTTCTATTTTTCTAATATTTTCCAAAATTATTATAAAATACATATGTAACTTTTTCTTTCTTCCCTCCTTTTTTTTTATTTTTTATTTTTTTTGTTGTTTGTTTGTTTGTTTGAGAGACAGGGTTCCTGTAACCTATGCTGGTCTTGAACTTGCCTTGTAGTGGATGACCTTGAACTTTTAATTCTACTGCCTCCTTTTCAAGTACAGGGATTACAAGCATGCACCCTGGTTTATATGGTGCTTCAGATCGAAGTCAGGGCTTTGTGCATGCTGGGTGAGCATGATACCAACAGAGCTGCATACCCAGCCCCACAAGAAACTTTCAGTGCCTGTCTTATTTAGGGTTTCTATTGCTGTGATGAAACACCGTGACCAAAAAGTACATTGGGGAGGAAAGGGCTTATTGGACTTGCGCTTCCATGTCATTGTTCATTATTGAAAGAAGTCAGGGCAGGAGCCTGGAGGCAGAAGCTGAGCAGAGGCCATGGAGGGGAGCTGCTTATCGGCTTGCTCTCCATGGCTTGCTCAGCCTGCTTTTTTATAGAACTCAGGATCACCTCCCCAGAGGTGGCCCCACCCACAGTGGGCTGGGCCCTCCCACATCAATCACCAATTAAGAAAATACCCTATAGGCTTACCTGCAGCCTGATCTTATTGAGGCATTTTCTGAGTTTAGGCTCCAGTGACTCTAGCCTGTGTCAAATTGACATAAAACTAGCTGGCACATTATCAGAAAAAAAAGTATATTTGAATTTTTGTTTGTTTTAAGGAAGCTAGCTAGGACTCCTGGACTTGGGCTTGCTTTCTTTCTTTGATATTTGGAAGTGACCTTGTCTCACTGGCTTGTATCCTCAATCCTACAGCACAGGAGGAAACGGCGTTCCACACCATTAGCTCCCGCCACACCACCTTCACAAACAACAGAGAAAAGCCCATATTTTCAGACCACAGAAATCTCACTTTGGACAGTGGTGGCCGCTATTCAGGCTGTGGAGAAGAAGATGGAATCCCAGGCTGCCCGACTACAGAGCCTCGAGGGACGTGCAGGGACAGCCGAGAAGAAGCTGGCTGACTTTGAGAGGACAGCCGTAGAGTTCAGCAACCAGCTGGAGGGCAAGTGGGCCGTGCTGGGGACCCTGCTGCAGGAGTATGGGCTGCTGCAGCAGCGGCTGGAGAATGTAGAGAACCTGCTGCGCAACCGGAACTTCTGGGTCCTGCGGCTTCCCCCTGGCAGCAAGGGCGAGGCCCCCAAGGTAGAACCTCTAAGTTTAAAAGTTAGCAAAGAAGGGGAGCCTAGCCCCTGGTTAGTCAAGATGTTAAATCACTGGCCGTTCTCATGATAGGAGTTGAAGTGCTCATCTCTTGTGGCTTACCCCTGCAGGTGTCCGGATCCCTTGAGAATGACGGGGTCTGTTTCTCAGAACAGGAGTGGGAGAACCTGGAGGATTGGCAGAAGGAGCTCTACAGAAATGTCATGGAGAGCAACTATGAGACCCTGGTCTCTCTGAGTGAGTGGCAGTTTTCTCCGTGAATCCTCTCAGAGTCCTCCTGATGGCACCTGAGCCTCTGCCTGGCTCTCATTCTCTGATCCATTGCTGGGAGGAGGGATGAGTCACCTGCAGAGACTTGGAAAGGTCTCAGGGATGAGCCTTTTGTATTTCTTCTCTGTGGTAACACAATCACTTCTTGAAACTGTTTATGATGATATTATGCTGCTGTATAATATAGGTATTTAATACGGAGCTACAAAGTATTAGTCACTTTTCTATTGCTGTATACGACACTGACCAAGGCAACTTATAGAAAAAAATTTATCTAGAGTTTCTAGTTTCAGAGGGTTAGAGTCCTTGATGGCCAAACAGAGGTAGCAGATGGCAAGTGGTTGGAACAGCCCTGAGAGCTCATTCCTTGAACCTCAAGCAGGATGCAGAGAAAACTAACTCAGATTGCCTTCAGTCTTTTGAAACCTTAAAGCCTGTGCCCACTGACTTGCCTCCTCTAACAAGGCTACGCCCCTAACTTTTCCTAAACAGTTCCACCAGCTGGCGACAAAGTTTTCAAACATGTGAGCCTATGGGTGCCATTTTCATTCAAACCACCACAAATATACTTTTGTTTTGTTTAGTTTAGTTTTTTGAGACAAAACCTCTCTATGTAGCCCTGGCTGTCCTAGAACTCATTATGGAGATCAGGCTGGCCTTGAACCCACAGAGATACGCCTGTCATCTGTCTCCCAAGTGCTGGGACCTAATGTACCACCATGCCCTGCTAATGTGCCTCTTTAATATTTAAGATTGAGAAATCCTGTAAGTTTGGAACTGATGAGGTGGTTCAGTGGATAGAAGGTGTCCGCTCTACAGCCTCAGACCTGCATTCAACCCCAGGACAGAAGGAGACAACTGACTCCTTAAAGGTGCCGTAGCGGGCTTTCTTCTGGGCCCCAGCCAGCTCCCAAATCATGACACGGAGACTTATTATCAATTATGAACGGTTGGCGTTATCTTAGGCTTGTCCCACTAGCTCTTAACTTAATGTAGCCTGTTTTTTTTTTTTTCATCTGTGTTTTACCTCGGGGCTTTTTACCTTCCTTTCATTCTGTGTGTCCTACTTTCACTGCTTCCTCCGTGCTTGGCTGCCTGGCTGGCCCCGGGCAGGCGTCTCCCTCTCTTTCTCCCTTGTTCTCTGTTGTTGGTTGTTTTTGCTCCTTTGTTCTTTTGTGGGGGTGGGGCGTGGTGAGGGGGCTACCCAGGGCACCCAGCTCCCAAATAAATCACACACAGAGGCTTAATCTTAATTATAAATGCCCGGCCTTAGTCTGGCTTGTTTCTAGCCAGCTTTTCTTAACTTTAAATTATCCCAACTGCCTTTTGCCACTGGGCTTTTTCCTTTTCTTACTTCTGTAAATCTCACTTTCACCCTTACTCCATGGCTGGCTGGCTGGCTGGCTGGCTCCTAGCGTCCTCCACTCCTTGTTCTCTCACTCCTCCTTTGCCTCCCAGATTTCTCCTTCTGTTTATTCTCTCTGCCTGCCAGCCCCACCTATCCTTTCTCCTGCCTTGCTATTGGCTGTCAGCTCTTTATTAGACCAATCATGTGTTTTAGACAGGCACAGTAACACAGCTTCACAGAGTTAAACAAATGCAACATAAAAGAATGTAACAGATCTTTGCATCATTAAACAAATGTTCACAGCATAAACATATGTAACACATCTTCAAATAATATTCTACAGCATTTCCCCCATTTTGTCTAAATAAAAAGAAAGGTTTTAACTTTAACAGTAATAATATACATAACAAAAACAGTTCTTAAGTAAGAATTACATTTACAATAATCTGTCCATTTGTAATTAGCATATTTGGAGAAAATAATGCATTATCTATCCTACCTTCGTGAACCCAAAGTTTTTCAACTAATTTACTTTCTATCATAACTAAGGAAAACTGCAACTATAACTGTCTAGTCTTCAGCTCTATCAGAGACCTCAGAAGGATATAATATTATCTAATGACAGAGACATTTGACTGCCTAGATAGTCACCCAAAGTGCCTCTGCAACGTTGGGACATCCATCTTCAGCCTACAGGTCCAGAATATCTGGCAAACTTTTCAGTGAAGCAGGAAATTTGAAGGTCTGTCCTGCCTTGTATTGGCAAAGTTCATCAGTTGCTTTCCTCTGTGTCCTACAGAATATCTGGCAGACTCTTCTGTAAAGCAGGAATTTTGAAGGACTGTCCTGCCTTATTTTGGCATAGTTCAACAGCCTTTTTCCTGTGTGTCCTGCATGTCCAGTCTGCACAGCACAATGTCAGCAGTCAAAGGCAAAAGCAGTTTCTTTACCCAGTGGCTAACATTGCCACAATGAAAGCAAACTCCATAAGGAGTTTCTTCACTGCCCATCATCTTCTCTGAAGTAAATTGGTACTGCCAGGAGCAGATGTGTCTCATTGTCATGAAAAACCCTAAGTTAACAGAACATTTTAAACAACATATTCTATAGGTCTTTGAAGTGTTTGAAGACCATTTATCTGTCTAAAACGTATCTCTGTATGATCTAGAAAACACACCTAATATATCTACAAATTTGATTGTTATAGATGACTAACTACTGACCTGTGTTTCATGATCCTAAATGTGTATCCTAAATAGTTCATAATAATAGCTTTCAAAAACTAGAATTTTACCTTATATTTTTAAATGAACCACATATGTACAGTACCTTAAACAAGAGTAGAAACATAAATACAATATGTTGTAACAAAAATAACCTTAAATTTGTATCAATATACAAAAATCCTTTAAATAAGAGTAGAAATATGTATACAGTATGTTATAACAAAAATGACTTTCAATTTATATCAATATACAAAAGTCCATACCAATACAAAATATTTGAGATTAATAGTTGTGTTTTAGTTTAAAGTAGATTCAATAATCTACCCTTTTATCATTCCTATATTCTCCTAAAGATAATAAACATCCATAACCCACCAATTAACCAAAAGCCTCCCACACCCTTCTTGGGAATGTGAGCATTGTTTTCTCCAAACTGCTTCCTGCTGTCTATGGACGAAGCATCTTTAGGGTCCTTGAGAAAATTTTGAGATAATAGACAAGTCCTGGGAAGACCAGCTATAACCTTTGTTGATAGATATCACCTGTCAAGGTTCAGGAGCTCTCCCTTCATCAAACCTGATCCATATTAACCTGGAACAAACCCACAGCCTCTTGTTTCCTGTAGAAACAAAAGCAAAACCACTTCTCCAAAGTAGTGCATTTTTAAATTTCTTTTTTAAAGTTCAAGCATTCCTAAAGTATCTAAGTTGGTTCAATTTAGCAGTCCAGTTCACAATCCCATGTCTCTTAGCAGCTGTTGTTTGCTTATCAACATTCAAAAATTCAAAATCAACACAATCATATACATGATCCAGATTCCCTGTGTATTTCCCATCTCTACGTGGCTTATTCTTTTACTAATTATTTTATTATTTTACTCTCTCTCTAAAGACTTTATTTCTAAACTATTTCTTTTTTTCTATAACTGCCCATACCCGTTTTCTTTCTTTCTTAAGCCTGTGCACATTGTAAAACACACTGGAACCTGTTTAGAGGTTTCTCCGTTTGGACCTTTTTTATTGTGTATCTTTTAGCCTTTTTTGACGGCAAAAGCAAACTAGACTGCTGAGCTACACCTGGATCCTCTGCGCAGCTCTTGGTTGACTCCGCTTGCTTCTAGGTCCATGAAAGCCAACCCTAAAGCCCTATGGGAGGTGCATGACCAGGAACTGCATTCAACCTTCCTAGCTATGAAATGCCAGTGCCTTGCACTGTGGCAGGCATTCTTAGTTTTTTGTTCCTACTTCACGTACTGGCTGCTCAAAGGCTTGCCAGCCGGCAAAAACTCTTAAAGAGCCATATCCTCTCCCTGCGTGCACCGCTCCCCCCCCCCCCCC